>RJWJ010018210.1:0-31937 GCA_004363605.1 Indri indri | reverse complement strand
CTCATAACCTCCACTATCACCACATCGTGCTATCTGCGAGGAAGGTATGCATAATAATAATGAAATCTCATCTTTACCACGTGCTTACGCTGTGCCAGATGTGAGTTTAAAGGTTTTTCATGCATTGTCTCATTTAATCCTATGTCGACTCCATGAAATAGGCACACCTCACCCCGCCTTAAAGAAGAGGAACAAGGGACGGACAAGGAAATTGAGTCACTTGCCCAATGTCACCTAGGTGTAAAGGACTGAGACCTAAACCCAGGCAGTCTGGCTGCAGATCCTGTTCTCCTAACACAGTTCTGTAATAATGCCTCCCAATGCTGCTATTACTACTGTCACGAACACCCCTCTCTTAGGTCAGTTTTCATCATCTATGCAATGAAAATAATAATCTATACCCTCTTAGGATTCCTGTTGTAGGTTACGTGAGAAAATAAAGCAAAACTGCTCCCTAACGTAGGGTGTTTTGCCATACACTATCGGATTTGATTCACATAATCACCATGTAAAATGGACTGGGAAAAATTTATTAACCCAATTTTATTGGAGAGAAAACTGAGACTGAGAACAGGACACTTCTGTGCCCAAGGTCATGCATTGAGTAGGGGCAAAGCTAGGACTCCTGTCTTCTGGATTATAAAACCAATGTTGTTCACACCACAACCTACAATATCCCATGGACAACTCAAAATCAAGGATCCTAGCACCCCAAACAAATCAGTTTTGATCAGTGGTCCAGATGGTCCACAGCTCTATGGAAGTACACAGAGTAGAACATCCTAAATCAATTTCTTAGATTTATTCCCAAAAAATCAATTGATAAAAATAACAGAGAACCAACAACTGTTAGAGCTGATTTTATCTGTGCTGTATCTAAGAGAGTTAGCATGCATATTGCAACCTTCTAATCATATACCCATGGCAGACATTACTAATCAATCACAGCACACTTCCCTATTAAGACCAGATACAGCCTCAAAATTCTCTTCAACACTATAACCCAGACAACCGCCAAAATCAGTCATGCCTGGTATTCAAGAAGAAACATTTTGCTATGTGTTTTGGTTACCTATTGCTGCATAACACACTACCCCAAAACTTAGTGATTTGAAACACCAGTTTATTATTTTCATATCTCACCATTTTCTGGGTCAGGGATTTGGAGAGGGCTCAGCTGGATGATTATCACTATGGAGTTGATTAGGGGTCACTCTGTCACATTTAGCCAATGGTGGACAGTTCAGGGGATTCCAAATTGGCTTCATTGGGGACTTCTGGAAGGCTGGGCTCAGCTGGGCCCCCTCCCATTCCACGAGGTCTCAGAGCCTCTCCATGCGGAATCTCTAGCAGAGTGGTCTGACTTACACACCTGCTCAGGATTTCCAGAGCGAGCAGGACGTATAATCTGCCAGTCTCTTAACTCCCAAACCTAATGTCTCTTCCTCCCTATTGCACAGGTCAAGTAGTCACAGAGCCCACCCAGATTCAAGCAGCAGAGACATAGACCCCACCTCTCCATGGAAGGCATATGACAAAGAATTTGTGGTCATTATTAAACCATCCTTAATTTACTTTTGCTCTAGAACGAACACAACTGAACAGATTGACCTCCCTTCAAGAAAGACCTTCATTTCAGTTTGCTTGTGTTGCTATAAAGGAATACCTGAGGCTGAGCAATATATAACGAAAAGAGGTTCATTTGACTCACAGTTCTGTAGGCTGTACAAGAAAGCAGCATGGCACCAGCACCTGCCTCTGGTGAGGGCCTCAGGAAGCTTCCACTCATGGCAGGAGGTGAAGGGGAGCCTGTATGGAGAGATCACATGGTGAGAGTGGAAGCAAGAGAGGGAGAAGGAGGTGCCAGGCTCTTCTCAATACAAAAAGCCCAGACTTCACCACTACATAATATATCCATGTAACAAAACTGCACTTGTACCCCCTAAAATCTATATTGTTTTTAATTGAAACTAAGAGTGAGAACTCACTTACTCCCTTGAGAATGGCACCAAGCCATTCATGAGAGATCCACCCTCATGATGCAAACACCTCCCACCTGGCCCCACATCCAACACTGGGCGTCAGATTTCAACATGACTTGGTGGAGCTGAACAAACCGTATCCAAACCATAGCAACCTTCTAATGAAACGTCCTCATGTTTAAATCTTCCCAACTCCCTCTGTCATAAAAACTAAAATGAAGCTTACCATCTTCGAATAATAATTGCCTTTCTTGATTGAGCATTTTATATGTGACAGGCGCTAGACAAAATACTTTGCATGTTTTACAAACACTGCACAGTAGGCTTGAGAAGCAGAAATTCTTATCCCCAGTTAACAGGTAAGGAAACTGAGGTTCCCAAATTTAAGTACCTTGATCAAGGTTACACAGCCAGGATTCGGAACTCTATTTGTGTGGTTCCAAAGCTCTTAACCTCCCTGTTCCCCCAGGCAAGGATTACCACTGCAAAGTGTTTTTATGGAACAGGTCTATGCTGCTATATGACTGTCACAGCACCTATCCCTTGTAAAAAGCAAGACCCATAGCCAAGGACTAGCCAGACCCTCAAGCCACAAGACGGGAAGATCGTCCCGATCATAAAAAGCACAAACTTTGAGAAGCATTTTATGCAGGGCAGAACCCCAGTGAGGAAAACTTTTCAAATTCCCTCCTGGAAATAACAGCCAGGTTGGAAGTGCCAACTAAGAATCTGAGAGTCTGCAGCTCTGTCCGATAGAACATTCTAAGATCTTGGGAATGTCTGTGTCTGCACTATCCAACATGGTAGCCACTAGCCACATAAAGACACTGCTCACTGGAAACGTGGCTGGTGCAACTGAAGAGCTGATTTTTAAATTTTATTTAAATAGCCTTCTGTGGCTCGTGGCTACCATACTGGACAGCGCAGGTCTAGAGGGTTCAAACTCAAGTGCTCACTCCCCTCAACTTCAGAGCTGTTTTATTAGCTGAGTTTACCAAACCACTTCTCCTTGGCCAACCAGGGATCCATCTGGCCAGGCTTTCCAGATGGCGTCATGCAAGTGGCCTTCATTCCATGCATCTGTTGCATTTGCCTGCCATGGTGCATTGTTAAATAGGAATTTCTTTTTATTTAGGATGATCATCCTAGTCCTTTTCCTGAGTCACCATCATCCCATATTGCATTAGACCAAGCCTCACTCACTGATGTCACCTTCCTGGCCCTTGAAGGTCTGAGTTTGAGAACCCTATTCTATTAATACATACTCTATCTCACGCAATCCTTTGTCTCAGCTCTAGACTATGCCCTATTACAATCCCCAGCAGCTGACAACTTTATCCTTTCTGCCCTACGTTATGGTTCACATCCCTCTTCCCAAATTTCCTTTAATTAACATCCTACCCTCATCTAATTTAACTGGTGTAGGCTTGTACTGATTAAAACATTTGGATGAGGAAGGACATAGTAGGTAACACCATCAGATGGCAGAATTTAAATGTTACCTTCCTTTGAGTTATACGAAGGCACCTGTTGTTAGTGCCTTCTAATTTTGAATTTAAAAAGTTTTACACACCCATAGGAAAAAAAATAGAAGTATGACATTGGTATTCCATCCTACATGGTTGATTTCATGAGATTTTGATGGTTCTAGGGCATTTCCAATAGTCACAAAATTACTTTAGGTGGGAAGTGGCTAAACAGCTGCCCTTCACCCCAGCAAATGTTCTTAACCTGAGATCTGTGAACCTCAAGAGGTCCAGGGATGAAATTCAATGGCTCTGTGAATTCAGATGGCAGAAAAGAAATTACATCTTTGTTCTCATTAAGCTCTAACCAAAATTAGCATTTCCTGCAATAATGAAGGTAGGCAACAGACCAGAGTGGTATTAGTGGTCTGTGTCTGACATGGGTGGGGCAAAGGCAATATATGTAACCTAAACATTTGTACCCCCGTAATATGCTGAAATTAAAAAAAAAAAAATTTAAAAAAAAACAAAAAGAATTTGTCATCAATAGATATCATAAATATTTTTATACAGTGCTTCAATTATCAGAGATGTCTCAAAGTAACATTCCTGATCATCACGATTTTGAAGTTATAGAAATCATTTGATGAATTGGACTAAACTTGGTTATTTGATGGACTAATTTTAAAGCACGCATATTTCTATAACACACAGTTGTGTTGCTGTGATCTTTTAAATCTTAATACAGCATTTAAGTAGTCATCTTTGGGAGGCCAAGGTGGGAGGATCTCTTGAGGCCAGGAGTTCGAGAGCAGCCTGGACAACACAGCAAGACCCTGTCTCTACAATCAATCGATCAATCAATTGATAAATGCAGTCATGTGTTGCATAATGATGGGGATCTGTTCTGACAAATGCATCATTAGGTGATTGTGTCATATAAATGTCATAGTGTGTAGGGACACAAACCTGGATGATATAGCCAACTACACATCTAAGCTATAGGGTATCGCCTACTCTTTCTAGGCTGCAAAGCTGCACAGCATGTTACTGTACTGAATACTGAAGGCTACTGTAACACAATGGTAAGAATCTGTGCATCTAAATATATCTAAATACAAAAAGGTACAGAAAAAATAGGGTATAAGAGATTTTTTTTAAATGGCACACCTGTATAGGGCACTTACCATGAATGGAGCTTGCAGGACTGGAAGTTGCTCTGGGTGAGTCAGTGAGCGGTGAGTGATGTGAAGGCCTAGGACGTTACCCTGCTGAAGACTTTATAACACTGTACACTTCGGCTATGCTAAATGTATTTTTAAAAATTTTCTTTCTTCAATAATAAATTGGCCTCAGCTTAGTGGATGACAAACATCATATACGTGGTCTGTTATTAATTAAAACGTCTTTATGTGGCACAGGACTGTGTAATTGATGTCCTTTGTAATCCTACGTATTTTATATTTTGCATTTAGGAATGTCTTCTCCAAACTAGAGGAAGGGTTCATCACACATCAGAGGTTAAGAGCCTTGCCTCAGAGTAAAGGTTTTCTTAGGCTCCGCCTCCCCAGTTATAAACCACCATCACCTGGCAGCTGGCCCACCCTCCAGGAAGGGAGTGGTCTACAACACCCCCAATTTCTCCAGTCATGGGAATTGGTCAACTCCAGTTTAGCTCCACCTAGTCAGCTATTAATTATGGTCCCACTTTGTCCCAGGCACTATGCCAGATCTACATATATATTATCTAATTTAATCTTCACTGGATGGTTGATGTGATCTACCTTTGTCAAAAGTAGGAGTTTAAAGTTCAGAAAGATTAAAGAATGTACCTAAGAATAGATACCAAATAGTTATGGAGCTGGTGTTCCTTAAATTTGCCCATTGGATCTCTGCAGGGTTGATAAATTGACAGTAGTAAATAACTTGGTCCTAAAACTGAAAAGATAAATGGCTACATGTTCCCCATCACCTACCACTGAAATTCATCTAAACCCAACCTGAAATTCTCTCTGAGGGATGCAAAAGGAATTCCATACAAATGGCAGTCACAAAGGATCCTCATTTTTGAGTCAGAATTTTTACACCCACCTTCTTTGTCAAGGTAAGAGAAGTAAGCTATCTCAGCGAGCCATCCAGATGTAAATGCCAGAAACTTGGGAACTATTCTTGGTGTCTTCCTTTTCTTTACCCCTCACAACCTCCACCACCAAGTCATTGCAGTCTACCCCGTTTCCATTTCTGCTACACATTCACTTCCTCTCCGCCTCTCATCTGCTGAGCTCAAGCCACCATGCTCTTCCACCTGGACTACCGCAATGGCCTTTCCCTGAAGCTGGCCTTTCAGCTTCCACTCATGTCTTGGTCTATTCTCCACCCTGTAGCCCAAGTGATCCATCTCATCATGTTACACATTTAATGTGATTATGTGATAAATGTCTGTCTAAGCCCCTAGATCCAGCCATCCCTGTGGATACCCTGGGGTGTTTCAGTTACATGAGCCAAAATTTTCCCTTTTGTTGAAGCCATTTATAGTTAGCTTTTTGTCCCTTGCAACTAATACTCCCTGGCTAACATTCACCTCCTTCCCCCGCCTTCCTGGACACTCAGTTATCTTTGCACCCCAAGTGGTTTCTCCAGTGCTTCGTACATGTTAGGCACACAGTGAATGTTTGCCAAAGCGAGTTGATATAAACGGTATTTCCGCGATAGAAAAAAATAGGGCCTTAAAATGGAAAGGGCCTGTCTGTTCCCCTTAAAACCCCATAGAAAGTCACTACACAAAGACGTAAAAGGCAAACCTAGCAGTTGACAGCAAAGTTCTGTCACCAGCCCTCTTCTCCTTCATGAAGCGGGTTTTAAGAGCAGTGTAGGGAGTTTTCATCACTCCCTTAAATGTGGTTTTGCTTACTTCCCAAGCCCCAGAAAAGGCTCTCATTTCCTGGGCCTCTTTTATTTTCAAGTCCAGCCTGGAAAAAAAAAAATGTGCATGTAGAAAATCCTATAATTACAGGGTCTGATTTTCATTTGAACTTTTCCTCTCTGACATCACTGCAAAGATCTTTGGTGAATGGAAGCCAACGAGGCCCCAATATGCATGTGTGATAGAGAATCTGCCAGGGTGTGTGTGTGTGTGTGTGAGTCTGTGCAAGTGTGTGCATGAGGGAGGTATGTGTGTACATGTGTGTATGTAATGAATGTGTGTTTGAGTGAGTGTGTGGATGAAAGTGCACGAGGTGTGCAGGTATGTTTGTGTGTATGTTTGAGTGTGGGATGTATGTGAGTGTGCTGTGTGTATGAGTGTAAGTGTATGCGTGTGAATAAGAGGCTGTGAGTGGATGTGGAAACATACGTGTGTCTGCATGTATATGTGAGCAAATGTGAATATGAGTGTGTATATGTGCATTTGTGTGTAAGTTAGCAAGGGCTTTAAAAACAAGGGTGGTATTTGAAAAGATGTAACAAGTGTCAGGAGAGAAGGAAAAAAGAGAAGATACTTTCAGAGGGAAACACACTGCTATGAGAGTGAGCATAAAACCCCTCACCAGAGATGGAAGACGACCTCGGCTCTCCAGGCAAGGGTGCGGTGTGGGAAGCAGAGACGTGGGTGAACACTGAGGGTGGGGGGCTCCGACAGTTGTACCCACAGGAGCACCAAACAACTCTGTGAAGAGAACAGTTCGGTTGGATGCGAGAATCTCAGAACATGATGTTTACTCAGGAATGGAAGACCCTAGAAAGGCCTGCAGGGAAAAGTCTGCTTAAAGTGGGATCCTGGAGGCCAGACTATGGTCTTATTTACAGGACAATAGTCAAGACCAGACACTCCAGACCAAGACATCATCATGGGTCTGAAATCTAGGCTGTGCTGCGTCATCCTCGGTAAATTCATTAATCTTTCCTTGCCTCAGTTTCCTTACCTGTAAAATGGGGAATATAGTAGAATTTGTGTCATAGGGTTGTTAATGATGATTAAATGAGTTAATATACGTAAAGACCCTAGAATAGTGTCTGGTTATTTAAGTGTTAGTTATTGTCATCATCTTCTTCACCATCATCAGCACGTCCCCCTCATCAAGCAAATTGCTGGCTATGAATGGAATAGGCATCTTCTCTAGGTTTGTTGAATGAACAAACAAACGAGCCGACGTGAACGAAAGAGGTAGTGTTGCATCAATAAGCCACAGTGACGCCTTGGCACGTATTATTTCCTCTGCCCGGAGCACTAGCACCCATTTTCTGACTCCCTGCACACTACGTCGTACCCATCCATCTCATCTCCGGTGACACTTCATTTGCTCCAGGGAGCCTGCCCTGCCTTCTACGGTGTTCCCAGACATATGTGTCCCCAAGGGTCCTTGCACCCCTCCTTCTCCTGTAAGTACTTATTCGACATCTATCTTTACCACTTGGCTGGACATCTGTGAGGTCAGAGCCTTTGTCTCTTTTGTTCACTGCAGTAAACCCAGTTCACAGAGAACAGTGCCTGGTACGTAACATATGCTCAACGCATTTTTGATTGATTAATGAATTAATCAGTTAATGGTAGGGCAGTGCTTCTCAAACTTTAACCTGTACATGAATCAATTAGGGATTGTGTTAAAATGCCGGGACTCTGTATATCTAACAAGCTCCTGGGCAATCTGATGCTGCTGGTCCACAGACCACATTTTGAGTAACAGAGTCCTAGACTATGCACTTAGTTGAGTTTCTCAGTTTCTGTATCTGTAAAATGGGGAGAGTACCTAACAGATGAAACTGTAGGAAGTATCAAATGAGGTAATGATGGCAAAACTCTTCACACAAGCATCGAGCACATAGTAAATACTCACTAAATGTTGACTGGACATGAATCTCATTTCCCTGACCCATAAATAAAGATAAATCATACAGATTTTATACATATCAAATGAGCTACAGTTATATGAAAGCATTTCCCCAACATTATAGAATATTATTATTATTACCAAGGTAAACCGATATACAGAAACCAGAGCAGAACAAGGGAAGCAAGATTGCTCTGGAAAACAAACAAGCAAGGAAAAGAGGTGCACACAAATGGAAGAACCAGGCTTTCAGACAGACACAGACAGTGTTGTTTAGGTGAAGAGAAAGGCTAATGCAAAATTATTTTCAGGCTTGAAATGGTTTTTCTTCCCCCAATTCAATTCAGAGAGAAAAGTGCAGTCAGATATAATGAAGGGCTGACAGAGAGCAAAATAGTGTTCTGGTAAATACACTCATCTCTCCAAACTCACTTGAAAACATTTTCTGCTTTCTAAAGAAACTCTGATGGATGCAGAGCTGCAAAGAATCACCTGGAGAGTGCCTGTTCCAAGAGACAACCGGGCACTTCCGAGAAAAGGCCGCCCAAGCCTGGATGCCTCAGAGCCCAAGGCCCCTGGCCGGTGTCATGGAAAGTGGCCTCGGCGGGGCTTTGCACAGGCTGCTCCCACTCAAAGTGCCAGTGGAGATGGCACCACATGGGAACCAGCCACAGACGGGGCCCCTCCAGCCAAGGAAGGCACGGTGAGGTGGCGGGAGGAGCTGATGCTCCTCTCTAGAGGGAGAGGGTCTGCTTGTTGCTGGCATTTGTCTCTTATCTTTGTCATCATTTGATCCATAAATACGCTCAGCTGCAGTCATGGGGTCTATAGCATAGAGGCTGTGGGTGAACACTGTCCAGTCGACATAGACCACAAGCCACGCTTATAATTTAAAATTTTCTAGTAGCCACATTAAAAGAGGAAAACACAGCCACAACAAAGAAATGACATTCGTTTTGATGATATTTTGTTTTAACCCAATATACCCCAAACACTATCATTTCCACATGTAATCAATACAAAAGTATTCATGAGTTATTTCACATCCTTTATTTTCCTACTGTCTTCAAAATCCAGTAGGTACTTTACACCTGCAGCACGGGCCATTTTGATCTTTAATAGCCACAGGTGGTGAGTGGCTACCAAGAATCTTCACTTCACCAAGCTCTCCCTTTTATCCAAATGATTGTGACGCAAGTGGAAAGTTGATGCTCTCCACGAAACGCTGGTCTGAGGCAGCACTGTCCAGCAGAACTTTCTGCAAAGACAGAGAAGTTCTATAGCTGTGCTGTTCCATGCAGCAGCTGCACTAGACATTTATGGCCACTGGCCACTTGAAATGGGGCTAGTGGAGCCAAGAAACTGAATTTTTAATTCTACTTAGTCTAAATTCAAATTGCCACACAAGGCTGATAGTATTGGACAGCACAGGTCTAACAAGCCCTGCTTCCATTACTAAAATCCAAGACAGCAAACTCCAGTTAAGGACACTTTGACTCTTTATTTATACATCTTTGTGGCTTGATTCTTCACTCTCTGCTACAATTTAATCAGTGTGAAGATACATGTCTAGAGGCAGATAGATAGGTACACTTTTTTTCTTAAAGTGAGCTTACTGGAATTATCATTGAGTTCTGTGCTCATCAAAGAATCTCTTGCTCAATATTTACCATCCCCAGAATACTAGCCAGACCCAGCTCTCAGTGCACAAAACGAGTCAGCTAAGGCAGGATACAGATGCAAAAACAAAAAGTCCCTTTGAAGAAAAAAAAAGCTTTCCTCCCCTCGTGCATGCTTCCAGTGTTTCCCGTGCACGGCTCTCTCACGAACCCCCGCTGCCCAGGGCTATTGAGGTTACTGACAATGGTCTTATAGAAGGAGAAGGCCACCTGCTTCGAACCATCTACTGCGTGACCTTGAGCAAGACTCTCTTGACTAGGTGCCTCAGTCTTCCCATCTGCAAACTGGCAGAGTCTGGGCTAAATAAGCTCAGGGATCCTTTGAGTTTTAAAATTCTTATTTAAAATAACACGATTTATCTATACGTACTGAGGTGGCCATGATATATTTACATATTTGTTAAGTGAATAAAGCAAGTTTCCCATTTGGGAAAAATACACACACACACACACACACACATATATATATATAATTGTAATGTGTGCGTATACATACACACACCACATAATACTATGGAAAGATATACACATAAAGAAAAGGTCTGGAAGAGTACACACCAAAGGTAACAATCTCTGGGTAGTACTGACCAACATCTATCAGTCTTGACAACCTAGGATTCCATCTTTAGGCAACCAGACCTAGTTGCCACTCTCTGGCTCTAGCACATGTGATTTGGATGGAGTTGACCCTGTCTCCCCTCCCCAGCTCTAGGGAAGGACACATGACCCAGGCCTGGCCAACAAAAGAACAGCATCCCCTGAGTTGTTCAGGTTGGGCGTGTGACCCAAGCTAGCCAACCACTCAATGCTGGGCCATGCCCAGAACTACAAGCAAAGAGCTCTCACTTCTCTGGGAAGAGGTAAGTCTGGAGGTGCCGGGGGCCATCTAACAAAAAGCTACCTAAGAAAGACCCTACAGAAGTACAGCTGAGAGATGAAAAGCAGCAAAGGCTTACAGTCCGTTTTGAAGCCCTGGACCCAGCTGTGTGTGAAGGTAGCTCTACCCTGGATTTTCAGCCTAGTAAGTCAATCGTTTCCTTTTCATACCGGAGCTCCGTAGAGTTGGCAGTCGCTGCAACCTTTATTAATACACAGGCAGAATTGGCCCAACAGGGTAAGAAAACCTTCACTATTTCAGGGGCTTCTATTTTTGTTGAAATTTTTTCTGCAATGAACATGAATTTACCTTTTAAAAATGCTTGGATGTCCCTGATCTTGATAATACAATTCACATGTGTCAAGCTCGTTCCATGGACTGAACACCGGACTAAGCACTTTCCATACATTCTCTCATTGAAAACGCACTCTCATCCTGTAAGATGGGTGCTGTCATTATGACCATTTTGTAGATAGAAAGACTGAGGCTGGAAAAGGCTAAGCAAATGTTCAAGGCCACACAGCTAATAAACGGGAGACTGGACTGAGACCCAACTACGTCAGTCTTTAAAGACCCAGTGTATTGCTTCTGTATCCATGTTTGTTGGTCAGAACATTTGACACAAAAGAACTCTTGGTAAAGATCTGTCTTGTCCACTAGAATATAAGCTCCCATAAGCTGGGCAAGAGAAGCTTGACTACCTTGTTCACTACTAAGCATTCAGCACCCGCCATAGAGCCTGGCCCAGGGGGCCTCCACAAACATTTTTGGAAAGAGCAAATGAATGAATGAATGGATAAGATATGATATCTGAGACTTGAGGAGGTCAAGGTATATGAAAAGCTCATGGAAACACCCATTTTCAGGCCAACATCTAAAGCATTCCTTCCAACTTCATCGGGGATGTATCCTAACAGCTCAGACATGCTTTCCAGTTGAAAACATTCATTTAATTAGCAGGCATTTTCCAAAACGGATGTGCCTTTCTCAATCACTGCGTCTGCCATGAACATTTGTTGAAAAGGATCCCCCATCCCCCCAACATCAAAGCATATTCTCCAACAGACCTTTCTCCCCCAATTACTTCCATTGGGGAAGGACAGCCGGTGGATGAGAAATCGGTCACAACATGCAAGATGTTTTCCCTTTGTAAAAAAGATGCTTGTGATGTAAGGTACTCTTTGGAAGAGAGAGAAAGAAAAAAAAATCTGTGTCTTAGAAAATGTTCCTTTTGCCAAGATAGGCTGCTCACTGTGAACTGCCAAGAATCATTTTTCACTCAGATCTGGCTTCCCTCCCGACAACAGAACCAAAAAACAATATATATAAGATACCGTTTCATTGGGTTTGTTTTATTTCTTCCTGATTTGTGCAGCTACTGGGATGGACATTCTGGTCCTTGTGTTCTGCTTTAGTTGAATCGTTACAACTCAGTGTTGAACAGAGACTCTGTGCCTTTTTTCTCTTGAATCTCTGCATCCCGGAGCCTTGGGCAGCAGTAGCTACGGGTGGAGATGGCATCCATATTTTGGAAAGATGATGCTCCTTAAGAAAACATGATTCTCCAAATCCACTGAGCCATAGCTGCAGTTGATTAAGTCAACCCCTCACCCTAAATCCTTTCATAGCTCCCCACTGCCATTTGGATAATGAACAGTCGTCTTGAAGCTTTGTTTGCAGAGCCCCAGCCTACTGCTCCAAACCCAGTTCTGGCCCTCCTGGGCTCTGGCTAAAGAATCTTTTTGCTGTTTCCAGCATCTCACTCCCCACATTCACCACCAGATCCTTTGCACATGCTCATCTCTCTGCCTCGAACATCCTTTTTTCCCCAATTTCTCCACCTGGTTATAACTGCTCAGGTCTCAGCTCAAATGTCACCTGCTCCAGGAAACCTCCCCTTGTCCTTCCCCCTGGAAGAATGTAATCTGGTTCCCTTTCTGTGCAGTTACAGCTTACCTACCTCCCCCAGCACAGATGGCACTGTTATAAATACCCATTTACTGCCACCAGACCTGAGTCCCTTACATGCTAGACTGAGTCTGAGTGTAGCACACAGTGGACCCTCCACAAAGAGTTACTGAGTGAACAGGCTAAATATACAAATGGAAGCAGGGCAAAGAAGGAAGCATAGTGTCCAGGCAGAAAGAAGTTGAACTTTCTCCTTAAAACGGTTGGGTTGCAGAGCGCTGAATGTCATCATGAAGGCGGTCGTCATCCAACCCTGACTCCCAACCCCAGGGTGCACAGAAGAATGAATCTCCCCGACTATTGTCCCAACAAGGAAATTAACTTGTTCCTACAAAGTAATTCCAGCCAAACAGGTCTGTTTGTAGTTTTCCAAGCAAGCTCACTTTGCCCCAGAGCCTTAGCCAGCAAATGTGGCTTCCAAGACAAGCCACCTGGAATGAGCCTTCAGAGTCACAGAGAAGGTCGGGGTGGGGAGAGAAGGCAAAGACAACGGGAAGACAGACATTCTTGGACAGGAGGGTCCTCTGAGCTTGGCTTTGGTCTCCAGTTGGATTCCTGTCCAGCATTACTTGTCAAAGAGCCAGGGCTGAGCGATAAAGAGACAGTCAGAAAGAAGTGGAAAGGAGCCTGAACATTTGAAAGAATCTTTTCCCTCTAAATTTTGAGCCCCAGGAAAAACCCCATTTTGCTTCTGGCTTTCTCTGTCCCACACGGCACTTTACCAGGTAAGCAGGCTTTGATACTCTGCTGCTCTCCCAGCGTCGCAGTGCAAAGGTCACTGGTACGCAGGAATTGTTGGCTTCTCTCAGCCAAGCCACCGAAATGGCACCTCCTTGGGAGAGTAAGTTTACACTTCCATTTCTCAGCATCTTAAACCTCTCTCTTCCCTGAAACATTTCTCTATGAGTTCAAGGGGACTTCTGGTTCCATAGATTTTCCTCTTCTTGCCTCAAAAATTATGCTTGGAAACCATGCCTAAGCATCCCACTTTGAAGCTCACTCTCCCAGGTGTTTGAACTATAGCTTTGCCTCTTTCATGCTGTGTGATCTTGGACAAATGGCCAAACCTCTCTGAGACTTGGTTTCTTCATCTATAAAGTGGGAAAGTAGACCTCTCTCATGAATTATGATGAAGATGAGATGAAATTATATATGTAAAGCACCAAGGATGGTTCCTGGTTCCAACAATGAACCTATCATCAGCAGTTATTATTCCTGTGTTGGAGTGAATTCATTTCTTGAATAAGGGCTTGGATTGGACCACCAGCTCTACTGACTCTGATTTTATACTCCCAAAACAGTCTGTTGAATAAACAAAAATGGGTTTTTCTGTCTTGAATAAATTTAGAGCAGCAGAAAATGCAAAAGAGACAAAGCACTGGTTTACACTGACTCCAGGATGTATCATGAAGAAGTTTTGTTATTTCTGTTGTTAATACATTCTTGATAGCCACTTGTTTCCGGGTTATTTGCCTCTCTGGCTCTGATTGGCCAGGTTCCAGTACATTGAGGTTTTTACTGCATTTGGAAGCTATGTTATGAAGACCTTGAAGCCTCCATGAAAATGAAAACTTCCTTTTCTTCCCCTTTCTCCCCAGACTGTGGTGGCCAAATACCCTCCAGATTTGAAAGACTGTTCCAACCTCAGATGCTCCGTGGCGATGATGCCATAACCATCTGTTGTCCCAGAAAGTATAGCATTTTGGCATCTAAATTATAATTCCCTCCCTTGCCTCTCATCCTGAGAAGGGGCCAAGAAAAATCCTTTGTTATTTTATGCATCTCCAGTTTTGATTCAGATAATTTGACTCTATATTCGTGCTATATCTCCCTTTTGCCTTCAACCAGTATTCTCATCATTCAACCATTACATTCATCTGTCAATTACCTTCCCCGGTTCTGGTAATGTCACGCACATGCACACAAATGCACAAACATGCCACCCACACACAATCATCTTCATTTTCTCCCTCCAACACAGGCATTCCCATTGCTGTGATTTACACTCAACAGAAATTTTGGTTAAAAGGTTTGAGAAAGTCCAAAATGTTTTTCATCACCACAGGGCATGCAAAGGTGTTGTACGGACACCACTAACCAAAGAATCCATTTCTTTCCTGAATGCCTGAAAGTACTGGGATGACCCCGGGATGTCACAGTCTCATTTTCTGCTCACTGTGGCGGGCCAAGATACACCCACACTAGGATAAATGGTTCCTTTCTGGCTCTAGCAAGGTTCTTCAAAGCTGGCCAGCCCAACCACCAGCAAATACAGCTCCTTGCCTCGATGACTTTCTTCCTTCTCTATATTTCTTGATGATATTGTTGACTATCCAAAATGAGCCCCAAAGTGCCTGCCCATACCCTAGTTTGAAAGACCAGGAATAGGCACCCAAACCAGGCCCAGGGGTGCAAATCAGGGGCTGGAGTGCCATCTGCTGGCCATTTTTTTATAAGACAGCTTCCTGCTTCTCAGCCCGCACAACTAAACGTTTTCCCCATTTCAAAGCTTCCAAAAGAACTTAATGGTATAGCTTCAAGCATTTGAATGCATGCCTTTTACTATATTAATATCTCATTATTCTGTTATTGGGAATAGGCATTTAGAAATAAAGGCTCCTTTTTCCCTTTTTTTTTGTTTGTTTCTTTTTTAGGTATATAAAGGGACGATTGGAAATCTGGTAGAGATCGACTCTGCTTATAATTGCTTTTATTACTGTTGTTGTCATTACTATTATTACAGTGTAATATCAATTAATAATAATAATAAACTCTTTGAAACTTTAGTTTTACGCACTCTTAATCCGGACCCCTAAATCAGCATATCACAGTTTGCGAAAGGATTTATGATCCTCGGCAAGTTTACGAGACCGTAACACAACAAAGCCAAAATAAGAAATAGAAGAAAAATCAAACTGAAATGAATACGCTCGTTTCCAAAGGAGCAAGAATTCAGCTCATGCAGGCATATTTTAAGAGTAGGTTGATATCTGTTTCACCTGAAAATAGGCATTTCTACTTAAGATCAAACAGACTCATTTCTTTTTTTCCAGCCTACTGCATTTTTGTAGTCCAGTAAAAGCCAGAGGAAACACTGGGGGTTCTCCTTTTAAATAATTTTGCCTCTTCTTACGGAGAAAACAGAAAATCTGTGCCTAAATGTCCTTCTTTAGAGTTTATTTTGTCTGTATTTCATCAGGTTTCAAATCAGACAGAGAATTTGTCAAAATTGACAGAGGGAAGAGGGATGCTTTTCTTTAAAAGAACAGATGACACGCTTATATTTGTAATATTCCCTAGAAAGTGTGTCAACAACACAAAAATCAAATACTGTCTTTCCAATTGCACCATATGGAAGTTTTCCTAAATTATCATCTACATAAATTAGACAGATATATGGAAAATAGTATAAATAGCACGGACACACATGCGTGTTTTGATCTGCCGTGCTCGGAAGTGCCCACCCTGAAGAAGGCGTGTTCTCTGGTTGGGTTCTAACAGTTTCTTTTGTTTACGCTTTGCTCGGACTTTCAGAGGCACCTACAAGCTACAGATCTTTCTGCAAGGGGTTTGGTTAATATTTCCTAGTATTTTCAGCCTCTTCATTGATTTCCTTCCTTTCCAGTATTTTTAGGTCCTGAGATAAAACTTCATTTATAATCAAGTCAAAATCCCTGGAAAACATTTCGTCAATGAAACATCCAGCTTTGCTGTTCATTATTTTATTGAATGAGTGTTTTTTCCTTGAAACTTGACGGCCCAGCTCTGATTGTTTAAAGGTAGACACAAAACTGGAATGTTTAATATGTAAAACTCCTATTTTAAATGTTTGTCATAAAATAGTCTTTCCAAAGGCACAAATTTGCTAGGACCCAATCATTCACTTTAGGAACAAGGGTATGTCAGCACCAGATTCAATTTTGGCAGATCCTAGTTAAATGTATCTCTTAACCTCTCTTTTTATCATTGCAGTTTATTCATGGTCCCTAGTCTAAAACGTTGAAATTCTGAGGCGTGATTGAAGGCATTTTTTAATGGAAACTAGTCAAATAAGAAGTTCTATTTCTTTACAGGTTCCTTTCATTATTTCCCCAGAAATCTGGGGAGGTTTTTGCGACCATCGTACATTGAAGATACCAGCTGCTAATTTCAACACAATTTTCTGCTCTGTTTGAAAAGGATTTTTCTGTTTGGATTTAGCAGGGTTAGGATTGAGAGAGGACATGTGTGTGTGCGTGTGTGTGCTTGCGCACACACGTGAGCGTGTGCAGAAAGATAGAAAAAGAGAGCACACAAATAGTTTTGCTTTGAAGTTCCTACGTAATTACTGTTAAGATCTATCAAAATGTACTGTGAGACAGCTCTTTTTGCTCAAATCTGATGAATGAAAGGGCAGGCAACATCCGGGAAGACTTTTTAAAAGAATGGATCAAATTAAGAACAAGAACAAATGCAACCAAGGTAGATTGAAAGATGTGGGTTTTGTTGTTGTTTATTTTGCAGGGAGGCTTTAGAAAGGGAAGGAAAGAGAGGGGAAGAAAGCCAGGGAGGGAGGGAAGTCAAAGGAAGGGGAAATGAAAAAGAAAAAAGAAAACATTTATGGGTGGGAGGTGAGAACCAGAGAAGGAAGAAGGTAGGGAGGAAGAGAGGGAAGGAAGGAGAGAAAAAGAAACATTTACAGAGATGTGGTCAGGAAATCTGTTTTATCTTTGTGCATTTTTTTCTGTGCAAAGCCATGTGTCCTTGGTACAGAAATTAAACATTCTATATGGAACACAGAAAGAAAAGGGACTAAAGAGTTGGTTTTCCTTTTTCATTTCCTTTGTTGGAGGGCTGGTTTGGAACATCTGAAGAGAAAATGGTTGCGAAGTTGGAGAATTTTTCTTCTTTCAGTAATGATCAAGCTAGCAGCCGCTTCCAGCAAAAGTTCTCAATGTCACAGTGCCCCCTGGAGTATCGCCTGGAAGGGACCCTAAGGCCGACCTTTAACTTCCCTTCCCCATTCTACTTGTTTTTCTTACAATTGGGGGAGGAGGGGATAGGAAAAATTTTAAACAATCTCAGAAGCTTTTGAAGAGCTGCCACTGGCCAGGGGAAAGGAGGATTTCGAGAAATAACTTCCGATTTATTTCAGATAGGAGAAGGGGGAAGGAGGGAATAAAACCTTTCTCTTTATTTTTTTTTTTTTTCTTTTCCCCCCTTACCCCCTTAATCCTATTTTAGTCGAGGTCTGACCTTGGAAATTTCCAAAAGACTTTAATCTCTTGTACTCCAAATTGCTAAAGGGAGCTGAAAGAAAGAGTGTGTGCATGTGGGTGACGGTGGTTTGAAATTGTTTATTTATGAATGGTTTAGACTTTCCTGATAGTAAGAATGTTAACTAGTTCGTTAGGCACCCTCTATAAATTTAAACCTCTTTTTAAAAAACTTTATTTCCTTTTTTTTTTTTTTTTTAACCCCCTTCAGATAAAATGCATTCAATCATTAAAACTCAACTGAGAAAAATGATCTTAAGCCTCCTGCCTCTGGGCAGATCTGACACACTCGAACGTTAATATTCTCAGATAGCTTGGAAATGCCATTTGGCGTTTTCTATAACTACATTACTCTTCTTCAATCCCCCCCAACAACTCTTCCAGAGAAAACAAATTACCTTCATCTTGAAAGAAAGGATGAAGGAGGCGGGTAGGGGACAAGAGAAAGAATTGTTTCCATAAATACTTTAGAGATAGAAAACAAATCCGAGCACTGAGTACATTATGCAGATCTCAAATTTGGGGAGGTACGAACTCATTGAAATCATTAAGTATTTCATTTTTCAGATGAAAGGCTCCCATTCTGCATTACCATGTAGAGCTCTGATGTAATTTGAAGTGTCATTTTGGAGGGGTTTTGGTGATTAAGTCTTTTTCATTTCTCTCATTAAAGGGCCGATTTTCCTGATGTGGGTTATAACTTCGTTCCAATCTGAAATTTCACCCGTCCCCCTCGCCCCCCTCAAAAAAGGTCCATATTTATGACTGATTTTTGAAAGAATAACAAATCCAGTTGTAAACTTATTTTTTTTTAACTGCTTTTGATTTTATTGAACTACAAAATGCAGAAACCACTTTGCTGTCATTCTCAGAAGTCCATTTTAAATCATGAGATACGTCAAGGTATAATTACTCATATTTAAAACGTTCTGTAATTATAGGAAGAAAGAATAGAAAAATGGCTTTTCAAAAAAAAAAGACTATTAGAAGCAATTGACTCTCAAGAAATGTCTGTCTTTTATAAAGTTCATAATTTCCCAGTAAATTCTTTTAAGTTAATAAACATTTTAAACATGAAGAACCTTAAAAGTCCCCCTCATCTTCCACCCTGTACATACACACACAGAAAAATGGGGAGAAAAAAAAAAAAACTAAAGTCTTTCACAAAAAGTGCATTTTTTTTAAAGACCTCAGAGACGGAAATATTTCTCAGGAAATGTCAAACACAAACATCTACATAATATCTACATGAAATAATAAATCAAAATCAGGGTTTTTTTTCCTCTGACAAAACACAATGAACGGGTTTAGAACATTGTTTGGTGTAATTTTTTTTTAGCTCTGTGAAAAACCTATAATACATGATGCTCTACTGGGAAAGATAATGTGTGTTTTCTTGTAACTTGGTGGGAAAAAATATTTTTTGTTCTTTGTAAAGGAAATCAGATATATATTTGGGGGGAAAAAATATAATGTTTCACTGTGATACGGTCCAACAAAAACCCAGGAAATTCAAAAGTCCAACTGATGCTCTACTAAAAATTCACACCATTGTGTCCCTTTACTGACAGCAGATTTAGGAGCCCAGAATGTCTGGGTGAACCTCAAATTTCCTAACTTCCAGCTTCTCATGTCTAAACACCGAATCGTTATTTAAACATTAGCCGGCCTTAGATCGGTTGCCATTTTTTTTCTTTCTTTTGTTTTCCCTTGTGTAGTTCACATCTTTGCTGCTCCTTCTTGCACATCGCTTGAAATGTATATATTGCATTTTAACCTCAATGACTGATGGACTCTCTGGAGAAATTGAATTCCTTTTCCAGTGAGAAGAGTATTTAACAGGAGAGGAGAAGAATCATAGAATCATGGGATTTTCAAGCTAAGAGAACCTGGAGACATAGCTCAAGTAAAAAGGAAATCATAGATCGTATGAAAACGTGGAGAATTGGGGTTTAGGGGATACCAGGTTTGTCAATGGAATTATTTTGATCTGTGCCTAGAAATACATTAACCGTCAGGGAGTCATGCCTTTGTGAATGTTTCAGTGACAATGGAATTATTTTGATCTGTGCCTAGAAATACATTAACCGTCAGGGAGTCATGCCTTTGTGAATGTTTCAGTGACAAAAATCAAATTATAGGACCCAACACACTGTCAGGAGTCCTTTCTAAATGTTTAAACCCTCTAGCTCCGTGCCATTTGTAGATTTGCAATCATTAATTTACTCTTGGATTGTTAATTACATCGAAGTAATGGAAAACTGAGCTTGTAGGTTTTACGGACGCTGCTTCTGTGCAAGCGATTGTTGGTACTTTCAGGGACTAAAAGCTTAAACTTTAACTGCATTTTAAGCATTTGGGATGGGGTGGGGGGGGAAGTGGAAGCTGTGAGTAAATGCTTTCAGCAGGTAAGTAGTTAGTTATTAAAATGGGCTTTGAATCTCTGTGTATTTCTGCATATTTTAAGGATCTGGGCAAAACACAACTTTTTTTTTTAATGCACCTAATTTGGATTTCATTGAATTTTCTGCATGCAGTGATGTTAGGATATTTTGGGGAATTGAATTCCCAACCCTTCTGTATAAAAGAAAAGAAACTCTTTCTTGAAGAGATTTAGAAAGGGGAAGAAAAATCCTTTTAAAAAGGCTTAGGGGTGAAGGGGGTGGAAGGAATGGTGGTAAAGGGAAGCTTTATTTTCTAAAGCTCAAATTCCAAAGGAGGAGGACAGTCTACGTAAGAACTGAAACTAATTTACCTGAATCCCTTTGTCATTGCCTGGCTCTTAACTATTAAATGATTCTTTTCACTAGCCAATAAAACCAAATCAAAAGCATGTTTTGGGTGGAGGGGTGGTGCCAGGCAATCCCCCCCAAATGAAAAGCCAACTTTCTATGCTGTGTTTGTTTTGGTTTCCCCCTAAGAGGATTTTCAGAGAAGGAGCAGGGGTCTGGGCCCACCCTCCTTGGCTCCACTCTTATGGGCAAATCCATGGGACTGTTTTGCTCATGTCCACAGAGCTAAACTGCCCCTTCAACATTACCCAAAAAGGAAAGAGAAAGTGCCTGACCTGCAGCCAGGTCGACAAACCCATAGATGTTTTGTCTTTGTTTCCCTCTCAAAGGCTGTTTTTTAAGATCCCTGCCAATGCAAAGAATTGGGGAACTGTTTGTCACACTTCAGAAAACAGCTCAGACTTTCTGTGCCTTAGTAGCCCTACCTTTAAAACAACAGCAATATTCACTGCCTTCTGTCCTTGAAGATGTCAGAGAAGTTGTTTGCAAAAGGTTTGGGAATTCTTAAAGCAAGTAGCTATATAAAAATAGAGAGGTTTAAAAAAAACAAAACAAAACATGATGACAGCTTGCTCCGTTCCATTCCTGATCTCCTGTTGGCTTGAATACATAAGAGAATTGCATAACAGTGCCTAATAATTATTACTAATAAGTAAAGGTACTCAACACGGAGTAGGCTTTCTATGCTGAATATTTAACCTTACACAGAGGTATTAGCTTTTCAGTCTCTCTTCCCATCTTTAAATGGGGAAGGTTTTTTTTTTTGTTTTTTTTTTTTTTGCACTATTTAACAAGTAGAGGAAGAAATGAAGACTGCTCAGTATTCACCGTCTCTGGATTTTCCGTGCTTGAGCGGGATTTTGAGACCTTATTTCCAGTTTGTTTTCCAGACAATGAAATGCACCCAATTGAAAAATGGATGAACTAAAGCTTTCTCTCTGCTCTCCCGTCCAAATTGGATTGGATACTCAATTTGACTGAGTGCTTAGAAATTAGTCAATAAGGCGACTAATTAATAATTTGACTAGGAGCAAAAAGCCAATTTCTCAGCTGCACACAGATGCAAGTCGGGGGAACTTCTTAAGCCACCTCGATATATGATACCAGCTCTATCTTGCCACACTGAAAATCTGCTGAGATAAAAAGGGACTTCTGGGTTCAGTTTACTGTGTATTAGGCCTTTTCTTCCTGGTACAGTGGAGGGATATGATGTGCAGAGAAAAAAACAGTAAGAGTTAATTTAATACAAAATATGGAAACATATCCTCTGATATATAATTACATATAAATTTATAAACCATATTGCATAATAATATGGTCTTATTACAATCATTGTGTAGCAAGTAGTCGCTATGCACTCAGCATTATGCTAAGTAAGCACGTTGAATACATTATCATATTTAATCCTGTGGTCACACAATGAAGTAGGTACTGTGATCCCCATTTTAGGGGTAAAGAAACTGAGGGTCAGAGAATTGAGCCACTCACCAAACAAGATCAGACGATAGAAAATAGCTAGATTTTAAACCCAGATTTTGAATTCATGATTCCAAACCCTACTTTCTAATTCTTCTCCTCTACAAGCATGGGAAAATTAACCAAGAGATTTGTTGCCAATTTTTTTCCTGCCTGGAGGAAAACCGATGTCCCAGACTGACCCTAATTTGGTAGGTGACTGGAGACAAGGCATGTCTCTTTGAGCCTCAGTTTCCCCTAGACAAAATCAGGAAGGTCCCAGGAAAAAAAAATCAGGAAGGTTCTCTAACAGTGGCGCCATAAAACAGCCTTTACTTTAATACTCCTGGTTCTACCGAGAAACATGTTTTTAAGAAAACGTCAGACATTCTGTTTGTACCCAGAAGATGACAAAATGTGAAAAGACGCTAGGATTTTTTTTTTTTTTTTTTTGGATCTGGAATGGACTTTACGAGATCATTTAAAAAGTCTTTACGATTGAGGTGATAGAAGCAAAACCAGCCTGGGTTTGATTTAGGCTCTACAGCATCCTGCCAAAGTGGGGCTTCACTTCTCTGAGCCTCAGTCTCCTCACTTATAAAACTGGAATAATAGTATTAATAACATATACATATCCCATAGAGTTTTTGTAAGGATTAAATGAGAAAATGCTTGCACTGTGAACAGCAGAATGCCTGGCACATAGCGAATGCTCAGTGAGTGCCTAGTAATTATCTAGAATTAAGAACGATGCTAATGACGGTGATGAGGAATGATGATGAAGATGATGGTGGTGGTGGTGATGAGGATGACAGTGTTTGTGACAATGGAGATGAGGGTGATGATGATGTTATTGATGGCAATGGCTTTCATAGCGAAGGGGATGATGGTAATGGTGTTAATTTACTCAGGTTACAGATAGGAAAATTGAGGCCCAAAGTCATATGCTAATTACCAGCCTGGCTGAGACTAGAAATCTATTTCCCAGTGCTGGCCCATTGCCTTTTCCATTGCCCCATGCTAAAAATAAGTGCAGTAGAATTTAGCTAAAGAAAACTGGGAACTGCAGGTCGGAGCTGAGAACCAGCAGCTTCAGCCTTTCCTCCACCCCCTGTCTCACTTTACAATGCCAGAGAAATCGCTTTGTCCTCACCAGACCTCTGGCACTGCTTTTTATGGACGATGCCACCTTCTGATACTACACTGAGAGGTAAGGGAAGAAGGTGAGTTGGAGAAATCTGCTTTTTAACAGGTATGTAGCTCTCAGTAATTCGAATGCAGCTGGCCCCACGTTGCATTTTGAGAAATTCTCCCTGGGGGAATTGATTTACTTTCTGGTTTCAGCCCAAGAGGCAAAATAATCTATTGAATTTGTCAATTTCATTTTCCAGATGGGGTTAAGTGGTCCCTCAAGGGGCTTGTGATCAAGCCTGGGAGAAACCAGAGTTGAAGGAAAAGAGGAGGATGAGAGAGGAAAAAAATACGTAGATGCTCCATGCCAAGTAGCAGCAGCAGAATTGACATTTTAAGTCCGTACGGATTCCCAAAGAGAGCACCGAATGAGTTTTCCTAATCGTGAGAAAGAAATCATCGGTTTTAGGATTCAAAGGAGCCACACTATCAGGGGACAGCTGCCCTAAGAGCCCAAGGCTAACAAATAGGAAGAACAGGCAATTCTGTTTCTCCAAAGGCATCCATGGCAGACATTGCTAACAGATAATGGCATTCTCCACTGAGCTCAAAGCACCTCCCAAAGCCTTGCAAGCCTAGAGCTCCAAGCAGCCATGAGCAATCGATCAGAGTAGACACATGGATGAAAACTATTTTACACTTGGCATGTAGGTACAAGACCCAGAAATGATTCATAAAGTGCCTGCTGAAAAAGTCAGTAAGTGACTAGGTCAGGGGAGGGGTTATCATGTCATGTAAAAAAAACAGGAACTAGCAGCAGGGATTTAGGCTTTCCAGCCTAGTCACATCCCACACTTTGTGGGTGATCTCTCATTCATTCATTCTTCACTCATCCATCCATTTGCTCATTCATTCATTCACTCCTTCACTTATTCACCCCTCATTCCATCTGTAATTTATTTTTAAATCCGACAAATATTTAGTGTGCATTCCATATGTCAGGCACGGTCCTACATGCAGGAGATGTAAAAATAAGCAAGACGGGCCCAGCTCCTGCCTACATGGAACTTATAGTCTAAGGGAAAAAAAAGTAAATTTAACAATTGCACAATTATTTGTTTTTAATTGTGATCACTGCAACGAAGAAGAGGCACTGGACACTTTGAGAGCATAGATCAGGAACTTTGCTTCGACAAGGAGAGGAAGGTGGGGTAGGAATCAGAGAAAGCTTCCCAGAGGAAGGTACATTGGAGCTGAACATTGAAGAATGGGGAGTTAACGAAGCAAGAAGGGGGAAAGGGTTTCCCAGGTGGAAGCAATGGCTTCTGCACAGGCCTAGAGGTGGCAGGGGCACAGCACATTGCTGAGAGTAAGAGAGAGTCAGAGGGACAGGAGCCCAGAGAGTGTGAACAGGAGTGACGTGAGATGATGCTACAGGGGGTGTGGAGGGGGGCAGTGTTCCCTCTCAAACATGAGTCCAAGCGTGACCCCTTCCTGCTAAAAACCCTTCAGTGGCTGTCCTTGGCCCTCACAATAAACTCCCAGCCCCTTCACCACGCTCTGATCCTGCGCACCTCTCCGGCCTTAGCCCACGCCAGCCTTTCTCATGGAAGACACGCAACCCAAGCTAAACGGTCCAGGCTCTTGAAGGGGAAACACTCAAATGTAAGCTCTGTAAGAAGACAGACTAAGTCTGCTTTGTTTCCTGCTGCATCCCCAGTGCTCAGAGTCCTTGGCACAATGCCGGGCATACAAGATAGACTCGAAAAATATTGTAAATGTACAAATGAGTGATTTTTTTTTTTTACCCACCCTTGGCACAGGGTCTAGCACGAAGCACTGTATGTTTAAATATTGAAAGAGAAGAGGGAGGAAAGAAAAAGGGAGGGATGGGTGGAAGAAGGGAAGCAAGGGGAAGAAAGGTGAAGGAAGGAAGGGAGGGAGGAAGGAAGGAAGGGAGGCAGGGAGGGAGGGAAAAGAAAACATCATATATATGTATTAGGGAGAGGTCATGCCGTAAACCAAGGTTTTCAAAGCTTTAATTCCCATACAAAAAGATTCAGTCATCTCAAACTATTTTGAGAACAACATATTTAAAAAAAAAAAAAAAAAAAAAAAGGATTCAGACTCACCAGCCTGGAAACGCACGGTCCAGTAGCAAGGAGGAGGCCTCACTCTATGCGAGATGGGTGGGGCCCATTTGGATGCTTCAAGCCAAAAAGCATTTTTGTGGCCTCATAATTTCTGAAAGCTCTTGGCAAGGCAAACTGGCTCCAGGCTCAGTCTCCTGCAAAAACCCGTCTTTGTCGTTCCTCGGTTCAACCTCATGTAAACAGGTCAAGCTCTCTGTTGGACCTCAGTTTCCTCATCTGTAAAATAAAGTCAGTTGGATTAGATCATCTCTAATTTAACCCTAAATACTGTGAGTTACTCTTAGGTTCTCTTCTAGGAATCCCTTTCTATCAGCCCACGTCAGTCCTAATAATTATTATTATTATGACATAGTAGTCATCATTATATTAGTTACTGCATATTGAAGCACTTTTTATTTCATCTGCACAACTATCATACATGATCTATGCTGTCTACTTTACACATGAGGAAACTGAAGTTCAGAGAGGTCATGTTCCTTGCCCATAGTATCACAGCTACTAAGGAGAAAAGCTGGAATTTGATCCCAGACATGTCTGAACCCAAGACTCACACTTCCCAAACCTCTATCCACAGCTCTAGCAAGTCCTGACAGGGACACTGTTTACTGAACACAAACATAAGCACCGACTCCCTAGTCCTCATGGGAGGCAGGCAAAAAACAGGAAGGGGATTGTTTGTGGTGATAACATCGTGATTGCTGTCTGCCCGGCAGCCCCTCTACCTTTTTTTATGGAAAAAGCTCCCCTCACACATACAGAGGGTTTGAAAGAATGTTTCTCCACACTCCTTGTAGTTCTCATGGAACCACCATCCACAGAAACCCCTCAATGGCAACAGTCACATGCAACCTGGGACACATGATCTAAGCCTGCGCAATCACAGCATAGCGCGCCATCTCCTGGCCACAATGATTGGCTCAAGTAGCACGCATGTGACCCAAGACAGGCCAATCAGCGCCCTCCCATGGTCCGAAGTGGATAGGAAGCAGCTTTCTCTTTATTTCCTCTAGGGCTTGCTAAGCAGAGATGACAGAAGCCTGGGGCTTCCTGTGACCTTGCCTCGCCCCCGCCTCACCCAGTATGCCACGGAAAGGAAGCCCCAGTCAGGGCGTAGAATATGGCCAACAGACAGAGAAGCTGAGATGAGAGATGGAGAGAGGAAGCCCTCATCCCACGGATGCGCTGCTGAAACCAAATCCACACCTGTCCTTCCCAGTCATTAAGACGATAACGGTTTGAACTGGGATCCTGTTACTTCCAATCAACAGGCCTTTGACTAATAGAGTTTTTTTTGGACCAGCATTGCACAACTGCGACCATATCTGATGACACACACATACCATCTACTACCTTGAATTTTGAAGCAGATCTAGAAAGGGGTATTAGGGAGAAAAAGAGGTGAGGGAAGAGAAGCACTGAGAGAAAAGAGACCCAAAATTGACACTTCCTTCCTATCCAGTCCCAGCCTTGTCCCTGATCCATATGGTGGCTCATGCATTGGTGCCATATCCGCTTGAATTTCCCCAGAAAATTATGGCTATTCTTTACCAAACAGCTACTATTTTTTGTACTTTATCGCATCTAAACCTCATAACAACCCTGAAAAGAGGATATGTCCATTTTGCAGGGGAGAAAATTGAGGCTTAGAGCAATGAAGTTGCCACACAACTAGTATGTGGCAGAGCCTAGAGTTTTAAACCCAGAGCTGTGTAACCTTAAAGTCTCTCCCTTTTTTTAAACTACATCAAAGTGTCTCCCCCATCAATGATAGATTAGTTTGGATGTCAGCACCTTGAATGGAGTTCTCTCTTCTTTTCCAGCTCGGATATGTCAAGGAGGTTGCCTGAGCCCAGAAGGTCTGGAATTAACCCCAAGCACAATCTGATACATGGAGATGTTTCTTTTCAGGCTTGTAGGTAAAGCTCGATCCTAAAATAAAATACCTCCAGGGCAGGCTGCCTTTGTTTCTGGGAACCAGTGCCTCTGCATGGAGGGCAGGCAGTTAGCAAAGCTCGGCCACTTGTTATTACAAAGGCGAAGATATGAAAATAAGGGTGTCTGATG
Organism: Indri indri; assembly: GCA_004363605.1. Lineage (NCBI taxonomy): Eukaryota > Metazoa > Chordata > Mammalia > Primates > Indriidae > Indri > Indri indri. Next base: position 4,289 of record RJWJ010018210.1, on the reverse strand, counting down.
GATGTGTTATAAAGCAGGACAGAGGCCTTTGAAAGCAGAGGGGATGAGGAAAATGATAGACAATATTCTTATCACTTACACTGCTTTGAACCCCCAATCTAAAAGCACTTTTAAATATACTCTCAATGTTACTTTTCATCCTGGGGGAGAAAAACAGAGTTTCTGATGTCCCTGGCTTCCAAATTGGTTCCAGTTTGGTTGCTGGGTCAAGAAAATGAGTAAAACAGAAGTCAGGAGCCAGCCAGTCCTTCTCTTGTTCTCACAGCAGTCTGTACTAAGTCTAGCACTTCAACCAATATTTAGCGATCATCCACTATGTGCCAGGCACTGTTCTAGGCACAAGCGTGAATGAGACAGGCTTTCTCGAAGCCATCTTTTTGAACCATAGACATGATCATGTTGTGCTCCCTGCCTTCCTTCAATAGCTTGTGGTTGCCCACAGGATCAAACCCAAAGAACACAACATGGCAGACAAGGACGTTCACTGTCAGGCCTCTTCTTTTTTTTTTTTTTTTTTTTTTTTTTTTTTTACGTGCCCCACATTTCCACCTTTTCTAGTCCATGATATGGCTACACCAAAATTCTTTCCATTCCCGTCCCCTAGGCTTTTAAGCTTGCTGCTCTTCCTCCTTGTAAAAAATCTTACTAACACCATGTCCTTTTGCCCACTCATTGCCTGCCTAACATACTCATCCTTCAGCGTAGGGACAAATACAGAAACACAGGGAGCAAGTCCTTGAAGCTGATGGCTTAAGGTAAGTCTAAGTTCACAGGGAACTGTCCACCACTGCTGAGGCTGAAAGTAACATTGACTGGAGATGTGAAACAGGGCACCATGGCATCCGTGACACCCGCCTAGAATGCTAAAACAATAAGTGGGATGAATACGGCTCCTGGCAGATAGTAAGCACTCAATAAATAACAGATGCAAGTGGGAGTGTTAAGCAACTTGATAATTCCACAAGTACTACATGGTCAAATCAAACTAACAAACGGGTTTCCTCTCGTGTGCCAACTCTGATCAATGGGGAGTGACTGCCCTGTGTGCCAAGGATTCTGAGACACCACCTGAGCTCAGTGGGAAGAAGTACGGTGGTAGATTATTGATGTCTGCCATGAGAAAAGGGCAGGGAGTAGAGGTATGTGAGCTGTAAATCTTGTATGGCCAGTATTTAGAATATATTGACTGTTTCTTTCTCCAAGGCTTCCACTTCATACCTAGAGGTTTAGCGTCCTCATACATAGATAAGGACAATACCATGTGTGACCTTCTTACTCCACAGGCAGACTTTTCAATCATAAATTTGAAAGTGTAAGGAAAGATACAAGATACACATAAATGGAAGAGCTTTCCAGTCACCCCTCTTCTGCCCACTTCATGGTGTTCTCCTGAAAACATCTTGGGAGTACAATGGTTCTCAAAACAAGTAGAAAGTTTTTTCTTGCTACTTAAAGGCACTGAAGGACACTGATTGATGGCTCAGGGACCCATACTTGGCAGTGTTCCTTGTGGTCAGTAAGTTGCTTTTTACTGCTCATCAATCTTTAACTTTTCTTATAGTTAAATAATACCCCAAATTCCATTGTGGACTCCCCACACACTCAGTCCAGCTAGTTTGGGCAGAGTTGATGACTTCACCTGTAAACTATAGCCTATGCATCAGTCACCTGTTTTTATAAATAAAGTTTTATTCAAACACAGCCATGCCAATTCATTTACATATTGTCTATGACTTTCTTCATGCTCTAATAGCAGAGTTGAGTAGCTGCAATAGAGGTCATCAGATTCACAGCCTAAAATATTTATTATATTATCTAGACCTGTAAGAAGTTTGTCAATCCCTGGCCCAAGCTAATCATACTACCCAAATCCTGGATACCATGATTGGTTCCTAGATAAAATGTAATCCAAATTAGGCCAATGATGCTCAAAGCTCTTTTCTTCTGGACATGAGGCTGAGAGGATGTGAGGTCTGGAATCCTTGCAGCCATTTTGCAGTTATGAGGAAGGATTCATGCCTTAAACAAGTCTAAATGGAACATTTAGAGGAGGCTTCAGGGAGGTGGTGTGATTGATGCTGGACCTAAGCATTAGTAGAATTTGAACTTAAAGAGAAGGAAAGTGTTTTAGGTGGGGGAGGAAGCGTAAACAAAGGCATGGGTGGCAGTGAGTAGAGAAGATTAGTGGTGTTATAAGGAGAGCTTTGCTGGGGAGGAAACTCTACTCCACACTAGTGGGATTTGAAGCCACATTCAACCATATTAGAGACCCTTCTTTCGTGCCTCAGGTTAAAAAGATATTGATATTTTCCAAAGCTTAAATGATAGAAATGGAAAAGATGCTTAGACTTAAAATACTAGCAGCAGCAACAACAACATGACATAGCAGCCCATCAAGAGTAGGGATTGTATTCCCTGGCTGGGGAAGTCACTGAGCATACACTAACCACCAGGCATCGTGCTAACTTAATCTCCTAACAGTCCTCTGAGGCTCTCCCCGTTCATATACCCATTTTTCAGAGGCAGAAACTGAGGCTTAGGTGAGTTTGATAATGAGCCCCCAGTCACACAGCCGGCACATGGCAGCGATTTGGACCAGACTTTCTGCCACCACCGTTCAGCAATGGGACTTCCTTTCCTTGGTGTGTGAGGGAAGCTGTGGAAATCCCCGCACCTCCTGATTGCTTCTCTCTCCTCTGCACCCCCTGTGCCTATCACGGAGGGTTGGAGATGACCACCATTTACCTGGGCACAGCTCAGACCTTGTGTGGGAATTCCTATGCTCAAGGTGTTTCTCTGATAAGACTCAGGAGGCAGAGGACTCGGGACAGTTCATCATTCCCAGGGGAGAAGGTGGCACCTGGTTGCCTGTTCAGATGTCCCCCAGTGCCCTTTCCTGGACCATCGCTCCCAGAATAAAATCCAGATCTGTCACCACAGCCCAGGGTCCCCTGTGGTCTGGCTCTTGCCCACCTCACTGCCCTACACCTTTGGGCTTTAGCCACTCTGGTCTGCCCTCCTTTTCTCCAACATCCCATGCTGCAGCCCACCCCAGGGTCTTTGCATAAGCCATTCCCTCTGTCAGGAAAGTTCTCCACGCAGTTAATGCCTGTGCATCTTCCAGATCTCACCTAACATCGCTTCCTCAGGGAAAACATCATGGACAGCACCCCAGACTGGACTCATCCTTGGAATTCAGATTCACAAGAAACCCTCTCCTCTCTCCTCCCCTCCCCTCTGGGATCCCCTCCTCCTTCCTCATTGCCATTCTTCAGCCCCTGAAAAAGGCTCAGTCCGGGGTTCCCCAGGGAGCAGCAATCTCTTTTCTCAGGAGCCCAGCCCAAGCGGGCCGGACCACTTCCTGCCTGGAGAGTACCCAGATGAGACCCAAGCCATAGCCTTCACTCCGAGTTCATGGTCAGCAGAAAGCACCTGCAATTCTGCAGATTTAATACAGGCTTATTAGCTCCCATTGGCTGGGCTCCCTGCTCCACCTGATGGAGGGTTGATAAGTGAATAATCGATGTGGAAAACCCCACCTGGCTGGGGGAGGAGAGGGGCAAGCTGACTTCGTTTGAACCGTCCTGTGCACCTATTTCTCAAAAATGCATATCTTCATTTGTGCCCGTAATATATGAAGATCATGAAAATTCAAATACAGAGAAGATAAAAATGCCTCCTTACCTCCATCTCCCACCAACAGCTACAGTTACCAGTTTGATGTATTCTTCCAGCCTTTCTAAGGCATTTTTTAGGTAAATAAGATTATACCACTCATATTTTGTTACTGACGTTTTTCACTTGATTATAAAACACTCATCTCACCACAGCAACATAAATATACTCATCTCATTTTTCTGAACAGTTGGCCATTGATTCCACTGTTTGGATGTACCATAATTTATCTGCCCAATTCTCGGTACCAGACTTTAAGGGTGTTTTCAGTTTTTCAATATTATAAACAACACAGCAATGAATATCTTTGTCCATACCCCTTTGCACCCCTGTCCTGGTTTTCATTTGTTTTTGGTTTTTTCCTTTGTTTTTGTTTAGCAGTCAATTCTTGGAAACATGATTGCAAGATCAAATGGGCTCACATGTTGAAGGCTGTGGATGCACATTGCTCAGTCCTCCAAATCTATTTCTCAAACTGTTCCCCACCAGCAGTATGTAAAAATGCCAGTTATTCTACTTCCTTGGCTTTCAAATAAAGAAGCAGCACTGAAATGTTTTACCTTTTTAATCCTAAAGAACTTAAATAAAAAGTTGTAAAAATAGTACAGAAAGTT
>RJWJ010018209.1:0-31925 GCA_004363605.1 Indri indri | reverse complement strand
ATTCTGAGATTGGTAAAAATAATTTGCCCTTTTCTGAACTTCCTCCTGGCAGCCTCTTGCTGTGTGGGTTCCCACCGAAAGCGAGGTGTTTGTCGCCAGCTCGGCCTGTTTCCTCAGCCTCTCCCCCGACCCACTCTTCCCTGTGATGTTTGCTCCTGGGAAAAAACTGACTTGGAATTCAAAAAGACACTTAAATTCCTTGAATCTTTAGCTCATTTATTTATTCTTTAACAAGTGTGAAGAAATTGAGATTCAGAATAGATTCTATTTCATTTGCTACAAAAGCAGTGTTTGAGTGTACAGAAATAAGAAATTTATATGACAGGTAGAAGTAAAATTTTGTATCTTCCTGTGGTTGGAATTCATGGGATTAAATACTTTTACAAGTTAGATTTAATTGTAAGATTCCCCTTTTTTAAAAGACAAACTTTTTACAACGAAAAATAATTTCATTAGGACTTGCAAGAGATCAAGAAGGAACTTTCAAAGACTGGTGAAGAAAAATATGTGGAAGAATCTAAAGCCAGCAAGAGGCTGACGAAGCGGGTACAGCAGATGATTGGGCAGATTGACAGCTTGATCTCGCAGCTGGAGACGGATCAGCAGGCTGGCAAGCTGGGCCCGGCCGAGGGCACGCCTGTGGGGTGAGTGGGGTGCTGAGCGCCGCACTGGTCACTCAGCCCACAGGCGCTTTGCTGGGATCTGAGTGGCCGAAGGGCACATCTTGGCCTCTTGGCCTTGCCGTCCCTCCACCTGTGACCCACAGCTCCAGCCAGAGGCCCCGGGCGGGCATCACTGCCCCTGTGTCCTTCCCTCACACCTCCTCCATCTCCATCCACTTCTGCCTGTCACGCCCACCCCACCCTCCCCTCCCAGAGCTCTCCCCTCTTGCTCCAGCCTCCGCCCTCTTCGTGAACCTCCTACACTCTATAATGACACCCATGCGTGTAGTCTCTCTGCCACAGCTGTGGCTTCAGGAAGCTGCTATCACCTGAGTACCTGTTGGGCAAGTGAAATGGCTACCATGGTGACAGCTGATGCCCTGAACTCCATGGGCCACATTGTGCCCCCACTTCCCCCATACCAGGTGCCCATACAGCCTTGCTGATGCCCTGGGTCCCTGCTCTTGGAGGCCCTTGTCCATCCCCAAAAAGGGTGTGTCCCCTCTTGAACTGACTTCAGGGTCAGCCCACCTGCTTGGGGCACTACCTCCCCGCACCGGTCAGAAGGCAGCACAGCCACCTTGACCACAGTAAGAGAGTGTTCCAAGTGGCCGCAGGCCTGAGGGCCACTACCCAGCAATAGCAACCATGGCCATCATATCCATGGAGCCCTCACCCTATCGTGGCCTGGGGAGGGGCCTCATTGGGGACAGACATGCACACAGGAGACCCTGGGCCCAGGGTGTTTCTGTGTGTGTGGCTGGATGGGCTGTCCACCCCCAAGGAAGGAGCATAGGAGCTTTTGGTGGTTTGTGGGATTGCGCCGTAGGGGGCGGTCTATGCCTGGTTCATGTGGGGCCGCCTGGGTCAGGGCTAACCACTTGGAGCTACAGGTGTACAGGAAGCCCCATGGGGCAGGACACCTGTCTGGTAGCCACATACAGGCTGTGCTCCCCAGGGAGAATGTCATCAGCATCACTGAGCTCATCAGCGCCATGAAGCAGATCAAGCACATTCCGGAAAACAAGCTGCTCAGCTTGGCCTCAGCGCTGGATGAAAATAAGGATGGCAAGATCAACATCGACGACCTCGTCAAGGTGGGGCTGGGCAGGGACGGGGGCAGGTGGGCTGGCCCCGCACCTTCCTACTCTGGGCCTGGCAGCGTCAGGGAGGGGCTGCTCATGGCCATGCCCTAAGCCACGGGAGCATTCACCCCCATAGAGCCTGCTGCCTCTGTCAAGGGGTTGGGTCAGGATCTTCGACTGTTCCTTGAAGCCTTTGCTCTCATTTGAAACACTGGAAGTGAGAAATTATTAAAGTTACAAACTTGTGGGTGGTGAGACAACAAAATGAGTCTTGCCCCAGCTCACTCTCACTGGAGCACTTTCTGCACGTGCCTCCAGGAGCCCACACCTGGCCTCACCCTCCCACCCTGGCGACCCATGTGTTGTGGCCCACAGCCTACTCCCACTCTTCGGCACATGGCATCACTCAGTGTGGTGCGAGTGTCACTCTGGAGCAGGCCACCACTTTTTGAATGGGTGCTTAATCATTTGTTTCTTTTTTTGGTTTGTCTTTTTTTTTTTTTTCAGGCATGCACCACAATGCCTGGCTAATTTTTCTATTCTTAGTGGAGACAGGGTCTCATTCTTGCTAAGGCTGATCTTGAACTCCTGACCTCAAGTGATCCTCCCATCATTTACATTTTTGAGAAGAAACTGCCTTCATGGCTCCTAGTGTATTGGCAAGTTAGTGGTTTTCCAGATATTTATCAAAAATATTGGCTAATTTCAGTTTAAAAGCAAGGCACCCAGGCGCGGTGGCTCATGCCTGTAATCCTAGCACTCTAGGAGGCCGAGGCAGAAAGATTGCTTGAGCTCAGGAGTTTGAGACCAGCCTGAGCAAAAGCAAGACCCCATCTCTACTAAAAATAGAAAAAGTAGCCAGGCATGGTGGCACACAGCTATAGTCCTAGCTACTCAGGAGGCTGAGGCAGGAGGATCGCTTGAGCCCAGGAGTTTGAGGTTGCAGTGAGCTATGATGACGCCACTGAACTCCAGCCTGGGTAACAGAGCAAGACTCTGTCTCAAAAAATAAATAAATAAAAGCAAGCCACCTCAGACACACATGCTGAGCATCCACCTCCCTCCCATCTGTGATCTGGGCAGCAGAGGGGATGGGGGCCCTTCATGTCACTGCTCTGTGCCCTGGGAACCACGGTCTAGGCAGGCCCCAGCCCTGTGCAGTGTATCCAGGCCATGCTGGCTTAGCAGGGACCTGCCGTGGCACCCCTGCCCTGCAGTCCTAAGCCCTGTGGGAAGCTCCCCTTGCCTCCCACTCTCTGAGCACAAACCCCCCCACCCCCAACGCCACCACCGGCTGCTCTCATCCCTACCCCGCTGAGGCTTATAACCAGGCCTGGGGCCTTAGAGCCTGTTGGGCACCCAAGGGGGTGAGGACCAGGGCAGCTGGAAGACTCCAGGGATCCCCGGTGACAGCCCAGGTGGCTGAGGAGGGGCCACGTTCCTGCCTCCCCTGCGCTGCAGCTGAGTCACTCCCTTTCACACCCATGTATGCAGGTAATCGATCTGGTGGACAAAGAAGATGTTCATGTGTCCACCAGCCAGGTGGCCGAGATCGTGGCGACACTGGAGAAGGAGGAGAAGGTGGAGGAGAAGGAGAAGGCCAAGGAAAAGGCTGAGAAGGAGGCTGCAGAGGTGAAGAACTAACCGCCCACCCTGGTGCCTGCCACCTGCCGCACGGTCCACTGTGGGCGATGCTGTGGTAGTGATCGCTTGGAGGTGATTCTTCTTAGTGGCAAATCTAATATTTTGGCTGGAATAAATCAGAAACTTCCATAATCAAGTAATTTTTTAATTTTCATCATTCCATGAAGATTCGATCAGTCTGGAATCCTGGAGCCCATCCAGGGAGTTGTGTCTGGACATTGTGGTGTGGGTGCAGCTCCACCGGCCCCCTGCGTGCACCCTCGTCATCTCTGTGCCACCCTGTCCTCAGGAGAGTGACGGCCATGTGGAGCCAGGCAGACGTGCCTGCACGCCCTCAGAGGCATCCAGACAGGATTAGATTAACACAAGCACGGCCTCCTCAGCACTGAACAAGATGCTTTGACCAGTCTGTGGACTCCAATTCCTAAATATTGGTGTAAATAGATCTGTCTCTTCGTACATGCTTGCAAAGTCAGATCTGTATAACTATTGCGACAGAAGTGTCTGTCTTCTCTCAGTGGCCTCTGGAAAATAACATCTCCCAACAGGAATGCCAGTGATTCTTGAGTGGACTTCCCATTATGTGCTTATGGAGCTCTTTCTTGATTTGCCATTTATTTTTACCTAATTCTTCAGTTGGTTGATTAGTACGGAATTTGCACACAGGGCAATCCGCCTGACTCATGAGGAATTTCTAACCTAAATTATGCTATGAGAGATACTAATGAAGCCTTTGATAACGAAGCATTTCACTTTTGGGTAACTCCTTGGCTGTGGGAATGGGTTGCTAGCGTTCACTGCAGGGGTGCTGAGACAGATCCTCTGTGTATCTGGAGATGGGCCCAGCCTGGGCTTAGGGCTCCACAGCCAACGGACCCCCAGCAGCCCAACCCTAGCATAGCAGGACCCCAGCCTAAAGCACCCTTGGGACTCTCAGTGGCTCTTCATGTGAAATTTAAAGCCAGCTCTGTTCAAGACGCCGATTCCCTTAACATGTTGTAGGCCCAGGTCCCTCAGCTCTTTTAGAACAAATAGACTAGTGGCTGCGCTCTGGTCACCGAGGCATGAAGATGTGGGGTGCAGAGGGTATCTCAAGGGGCTTTCAAAACAGCGACACCCCCAGTGCTTACGGCTTGTCCAGTGCCCCTCGGGTGGAGCTGGGTGGCCCCCATGGGCTTGGTATCCAGAGCTCTTTGCCAAGTGGCCAGCGGCCTCTCAACACTTAGCAGCACAGTTGGGGGATGGCTGGGCACAGTATCCTGTGGCCTCACCACCACCTCCCTGCCCTGCTGTGTAGTCACACTCTTCTTGCTAAGGCTAGGCTGGTTACTGGCAGGAATGTCCTCTCAGGGGGACTGCAAACATAGGAATTCGGAAGACATAGGAATTATGCACACGGAGTGGCCGTGTTAGCCAGGAACAGCAGCAGCTCTCAGAGGATGATGTTTCTCAGTTACTTGAAACTTTTTTTTGTTCAGCCATTAAAGAAGAAACTTGACAATTAGGGGTAAGATTATATATCCTCAAATGTAAACCTTTGTAAAGTAGTAGTTAGGTTCTAAAGGTTTTTTATTTCAATTATTTGAGAAAGAAGTATGTTTTAGATGCTTAATATTTATGAATTCTCTTACCCTATGTGAGTCGCCTGGTTTTCAGTTGTCAAAGTGTACTTATTTTTGAGAACAGCTTTGTGGCTGCCAAAGGCATCCCCCAGATGATGGATGTCTGTCCTGTGAGTGGCACTCAGGGGGCAGTCAGCTGTGCCCAACTCCTGTCCTCACCCGCACTGCCTGGCCAGGTGCAGTCCGCGTCTCGACCATTGGCTGTCACTACAGAACAGCAGCTGCCATGGGCAGGCAATCCCACCGTCCCCCTGCCCTGGACTCTGCTGCCCTGCTGGGGGGTTCTGCAGGCATGTGGGCAGGGTCTTTGTCAGTTCTAGTAACCTTAGCTGTGGCCTGAGATGGGCTTTCCCCTCAGCATTTGTGTTTGCTTTTAAAAACTGTGCGTGCTCATGAACTGGATTTATTGTAGCCGGAAGCAGTGTCCAGGCACAGGTGTGAGAAATGGTGGATCTAGAAGAGTGTTGTGAGTAGATTTTTAAAAACCGTCCGTGTTCGTGCCTGCCTGGTGCCTGAGCCCGCGGCCTGCTCATGCTTTCCCAGGCGCAGGGGAGTTTCTCCTTTCACTCCACCCACACGCCCACTTCCTAGGTGGGGGCAGGAAACTGGCACATGGCTTCCAGAGTCACTTTGGAATATCCCAGTCTAGACTTTTTAAAAATGAAAGGCACTGTGTAATTTTTGCAAGATAGCCCCCTGGCAGTGGTGGTTCTCATGGCAGGACCTGGGATCCGCAGGGCAGCACCACCTGGGGACTTGTTCGGGGCAAGTTCTGTCTTCACACGTCCCCGTCCTGCGGGGCCCCATCCTGGGCTGTGTGTAAACACCTTTTGTAGAAATAGTATTTTTATTAAAACATCAAATCCATGTTCCTGTAATAGCTCAGACTAATATTTTTGAACCATTTGCACATACGAAGTCCAAGTGGAAACTCAAGAGCTGTCTCTGGGCCGGGCGCGGTGGCTCAACGCCTGTAATCCTAGCACTCTGGGAGGCCGAGGCGGGCGGATTGTTTGAGCTCAGGAGTTCGAGACCAGCCTGAGCAAGAGCAAGACCCCGTCTCTACTAAAAAAATGAAAAGAAATTAATCAGACAACTAAAAATATATAGAAAAGATTAGCCGGGCATGGTGGCACATGCCTGTAGTCCCAGCTACTTGGGAGGCTGAGGCAGAAGGATCACTTGAGCTCAGGAGTCTGAGGTTGCTGTGAGCTAGGATGACGCCACAGCACTCTAGCCAGGCAGCAGAGTGAAACTCTGTCTCAAAAAAAAAAAAAAGAGCTGTCTCTGTCTGCTGTCCTGACTGGATGTTTGGCAAGTTTCTGCTGGGGTGTGCTGCTGTGAGGCCAGGTTCCAGGAGCCCCACCTTCCTTGGGGGGCCCCTCCAGTGCTGGCCCACCTCCCCTGGGCTTGGGGCCTGGTTCTTGGCCTCTGGCCCTGTGGGATGGTCTGCGGTCCTGTAGCACCCTGTGGAGCATGGGGGGTCCTCACCACATCAGATGCACCACTGTGCCAGGCTGACCCTGGCCCGTGGCAGTGACGTGCCATGTGGTCATGTGTTTTCTAGACACACCATTTGATACAAGGAGACGATTTAATAAAGCACTGTCTTGACAACTTGTCTGCCACACAGTGGTTTGTTTGGTGCCTCCTGACATGTCTTCCTGGATGGGTGGTGGCTGGGACCCTGCTGAGGTACCACCCAGGGGGCCTACTCTTCTGAAAGATTCCTCAGAGACCTGGGGGTCCCAGCACTGCCCAAGAGGTCCAGTGAGAGGCTGGGGCTCTGCCTACACGACAGCCTGCTCCTCAGCCCACATCTCTGGATTCCTCCTTGGGTGTGGGAGGGTGGGTAGAGGGTCCTGGCAGCAGGACAGAGGCATGGCATCTCATCTGCCAACCCTCCCCGTCACTCAATCTTAGGTGCTTCCCCTGTGCTGTGCTCCCTGGGTTGCCTCATGCACTTCTGTGGTGCTGTTGGCTGGGGACAAGGCCTCGTGAGCCTGAGGGCAGCGAGGGGCCTGAGCTGGCCACGGCAGGCGCCCCGATTGAGCTGACTGAGTTCACAGGCCTGGGCTAGAGCCTGGTTCTCCCAGCGTTTATTCTCTCTCCCAGCATCCATAAGGCCACCTGAAGGCACTCCAGCTCAAGAAAGGCTGAGCCCGGGGCCAGGGCAAGAAGTGGTTGGTAGGGACAACAGTCCAGAGGACAGAGTTTACTGTGAGTGGCGAGTGGAGTCCTACATCTGTGGCCACTCTCCGGGAGAAAACTTCAGTGCCTGCCGGTGGCATGTAAATGATTCAGAGAGAATTCAATTCCTCTGCCTTTGGGGGAAGCTCTTTCTGGGAGCATTCAAGCTTCAAGCGGATGGCCTCAGGGAAACACTAGGATCCACCCACACTCCCTGGGAACCAGCTGGCCCTGCAGTCATGCCAGGCCCACCAGGAGCAAGTCAGAAAACCCTCAGGGGCGACTAGCGTGCCTGGGAGGCAGGGTTAGCGCAGGACATATCCATCTCAAAGAGACATCTGCAGAGGAGACGAGACCCGACCTCCAGAGGGGATCCTGAGTTAACCAGCTGCCCATGCCGTGGTGGGGGTGATTGGGGAGGTTCCACCGTGGTAACAAAAGGGGATCACTCCTGTGTTCACGTTCTTACCGGGCAGGGGCCCGTGGCCCAGAAGCCCCTGGTTGGGCAGCTCTAAGGACTGAGCTTCCCATGCTGGCCCTGCTGGCCATCACCCCTCCAGGGTACCCCCGGCCTGGAGAGGGACCTGGGGGTTGCAGCAGGGATGCAGTAGGCCCAGCCTGAGCTCCAAGCCCCCCGGTACGCAGGACCAGCCTGACCCTCAGCCTTGCTTTAACTCTTCGAGGCCTCCCCGCCCTGGGCACTGTCACCAGGTGTCCGTGCCAGGCCAGCCTCTAGGTCTCCAGCACAGGGTCTCTGAGCCAGCTGGGGGGTTGGGGGGGGGCGGCCAGGCTAGGGGGCATGGTACCCCTTGCCAGGTCACTGTGCACTCCACCAGGGGGTGGCTGCCCCGACAAGCACTTCCCTGAATGAGGTTAGACCCTAGTAACCTGCCCAGAAAACAGGCTAGAAACACCCCTTACCTGGAAGGCAAGTTCCAACATGCAACAGGGGGAGTGAGGTTCTTAGAGGCCAGAGTACATGATGTCACAGCCCAGCAGGTGGAACCCTGCTCCCAGATCAGAGGTGACAGATGGGGTAGGCCTGCACCTGACTCCTCCTCCAGGGTGCCTTCCCAGACTCACTCCCACCCTGCTCCACTGTGACCTTGGGAGGAGGTGTGGGCCCTTCCTCAGCACCCCAGCCAACACAACAGGACCTGCCCAAAGGCACAGGCGTTACTGGCATGCAGGGGTCGCTGGTGGAGCCCAGAGGTGGGGAAGTGGGTGGCTAGGCCTGGGCGAGGGGAGCCGTGCGGAGCATGGCCACCATCACCTATGTGGATGGTGGTCTCCCAAGGTCACTGTTTACAGGCAGCTCCATTTGGGGAAACCTAGAAAGCTCCTCTCCCCAGATGATCAGGCAGGCAGGTGATGGGGTGCTGAGGGGAGGCCTCAGACCTACACAAGAGCCTGGACATGACCCCACGCCCCTCAGGGCCCCCATGAGCTAGAGGCAGCCAGGGAGCTGGCACACCCAGAGCTCATCCTGGCTCCCACCGGGGCCTCCCGCAGAGGCAGACACCAGACTCTGCATCCCTGCCCTGGGCTTCTGAGCCCGCCCAGCTGCTCGAAGCCCTCCCTCCCCTTGACGGCAAATGACCAACAAGGAGCTGCCCAGGATCCCAAACAGAAGGCAAGGAGGCATGGGCAGGGGTGGGAACTGGTCTTCTTGCTTTATTTTATTGTTTGGAAAGTATGCCTGCCGGGTTTAACAAATCACATCTGCTGGTTTGGGCCCACACCTTGGCCACCAAGCGCTAGGCCGTGAGGAAAGACCACCCTGAGCCACCGCCCAGCGGACGAGCAAGGGACAGCCACCCAGACTCAGGCCATTAATAGCACAAAAAGTAACAAAACTGAATTCACAGCGTCTCTCCCAAGCTTTGAAAGGTAGCAGTCCAGGCTATAAAAATCTAGAAGCATTGCGTAAGAAGTGTTAAGTCTACAGCAAATACATCTTGTAAAAACTCAATAAATTATATATATAGATATATATAAACTTGGAACGTCTAATAACATCTGAACCTGCATGCAGGGCAGGCCCTTCCCTGGAAGCCACCTCCCTGCCTGGAACACACAGCAATTAGAAGAATTCATATGAAAATACCAGCTTGTTTTGAAATCCAAAAAAATAAATCTCCTAAAGAAAAATCCTATACAAATCTAATTCCCCTGCAAAAGAAGGCCAAAGGAAATAAACTATCCTTACCGGAATCATCTCCAACTAGTAGCAGCCTTCTAGGCTCCAAGGGGGCCGGCTCCAGCTTGGGTGCGGGCTGGACATACATTCTCGGCAACCCATCGCAACGCAGCATAAACCTCAGCTGTTAATAACTTAAAACTCTGCCATGTGGCTGGCTAAACGCTAGGAGCATGGGGTGGGGGGCAAGGGAGCTGGGGGTCGATAAATAGCTTTACAAATATACAGGTCCAGGTACAATTTTTAAAACAAAACTGTGGTGCCAGAAAAGCCCCTGTGTCCCTGCCTGTGTTTGTGTTTGTGTCAACAGGGAGTCCCCTGGGGGCCTCCCCACCAGGGCAACCCCCACCTCCTACACCCGAGGTCCCAGGCCTCAGTGTGCAGCCTCTTCTTCCACATAGATATTTTTATATATAGGTATGTATATATATCATATACACAGCATCTATTTATATAAATGTACACTTGTTTATGGAATAAACCTTGCAGATGGAGGTTAAAGGCTCCCACCTTCAGGTACCCGTAATTTCAGTCGGAGGGGCAAGAAGGGAAGCGAGGAGCCTGGAGGGGGTGCCGTGCACTGACGCTTGTCCCCAGCAGGTGCCGCTCAGGCGGGAGGTCATGGGGGGCAAGGGGAGCTTTTCTGCAGGCTCAGATCTGGGCACTGGAGGAGCCAAGGCCCCCAAATGCTGGAGCCTGGCCCCTGATGCTCCCAGTAGGGCAGGTGGGGGCCAGAGCCCGTGGCAGTCTGGCTCAGTGCCTGGCCCCTGGGGGTCCCACGGGACAGGCCACCTTACATTCTACATTTTGTTCCCCCAGAACAAAGGCCCCTCGGTGCTGCAGCACTGGTCAGGAAGCAGCGTGGGCACCCCAGGGGACTGCTGCACCTGCAGCCGAGACACACACACACACACACACACTCACATGTGTACACACACAGGTATGAAGCGCTGTCCATCTTTACCGGGTCTCTGGCCTGGGGCGACTGCACGCCAGCAGCACAGGGTGGGCTGGGGTCCCCTCTCACATTGTTGGGGGCTCAGCCTGCAGGCTGCCGGCTTTCACGTCCTCTGGCCCCCGCTGCTGGACGGGGCCGGGGGCAGCAGATCGTGGGCAAACACAGAATCATCCCCGGAGGAGCTGGAGCTGGGGGTGTCCTGGCCGCCCGGAGAGTACTGCTCAAAAGGTACTGACAGGTCCAGGTACTCCTGCCAGCAGGGGATGGGCGGTCAGCAACGCCACCAAGGCCCCACTTCCTGCTCCCAGCTGTGCCCAGAGGGCCTGCCCCACCCCCAGGACTCCAGGCAGCAGAATGGCCTGTGAGGACAGCCTCGGGCAGCACTCACATCGGTGGATGTCATGGTGAGGATGCGGTCCAGGTCCTCTACCAGCTGCTTGAAGGTGGGCCTCTGGGAGGGCGCAGCGTGCCAGCACTCCCGCATGATCATGTACCTGAGGAGACGGCACTCAGGCGCGGGTCCTGCCCGCCCACCCCTCCCAGGCTGCCGCCAGCTTCCTGCCTGACTCAGGAGCAGCCTCTGGGGCCGCCAGCCCCTCACCCAACTCTGGGCCCATGGGCCCTGCACCCGCTTGGACTCAGTGGAGAGGCTGGGGCACTGCTCACAGGTCCTGTGTGCAGTTGGCTGGCTTGTCCATTCGGTGGCCCTCCTTCAGCAGTTTAAAGAGCTCCTCCACGGGGATGCCGGGGTATGGCGAGCCACCCAGTGTGAAGATCTCCCAGAGCAGGACCCCGAAGGACCAGCTGCAGGGGCAGGTGAGATCAGGCTGCCCTGTGACCCCAGCACCCAGAACAGGTGCTTCGGCAGGTACCAGGGGGCCCACGGGGTGAAGGCCAGGGCAGGAGAAACAGCCCACCCTCCAGGAGCGCCAGGCCCAGGGTTGTAGGGGCTGCAGTTGGGCTCCTGGCTCTGTCCCCAGAGCTCCCACCCCCACGAGGGCAGAGACGGCGGGGCACACGTACACGTCACTCTGGTGGGTGTAGACTCGGTCAAACAGGGCCTCGGGCGCCATCCACTTCACGGGCAACCGGCCCTGGGCGGGAGGGAAAGGGAGGGGACGTTGGCTGCCAGGAACCTTGCTGGCTCGGCCACCCCGACCCTGGGGCTGGGCTCACGTTGGTGGTCTTCTTGTAGTAGTCAAGGTTGTGTACATCTCGGGCCAGGCCAAAGTCTGCGATCTTCATCACGTTGTCCTCAGTCACGAGCACATTGCGGGCGGCCAAGTCCCTATGGATGCACTGTGGTGTGGGAGCCAGGGCTGAAGCTGCCACCCCCGCCTCACCATCCTCACCCCGTGGGGGGCCTGCCTGCACCCACCCCTCAGCCTGCAAGCTGTCACCTCGGCCTGTGCCTCCCACCCTGCTTACCTTCTGGGAGGCCAGGTACTCCATGCCCCGGGCCACCTGGTAGGCACAGGACACCAGGTCCTTGAAGGTGAGCTGCTCCTCGGGCAGCTTGCAGGTGTCGAAGGAGTAGTCCATGCCCGGGGGCCGTCGCGCCCGCAGGTACTCGCGCAGATTGCCCTTGGCAGCATACTCTACCAGCACGTACAGGGGCCCTGTGGGCACGGGATTCTCAGAGGGGGCCCCAGGCCCTGGGGAGGGACGCCCACCCACCGCCCGCTGCGTACCGCCCTGTGTGCAGGCGCCCAGAAGGTTAATGATGTTCTTATGTGTGCCAATCATCTTCATCATCTCCATCTCCGACACCAGGTCGGACAGGTCCTTATCAGTGGCACTATCTGTGCAAGGAAGGGCCATCAGGCTGTGCGCCCCCCAGCCCTACCCAGGTGCCCCTTGCTACGTGGCTCCTCACCTTTCAGCATCTTCACGGCCACAGTGACGGGCTTGGCAGCCCGGTCCTTGTCAATGCCAATGGCCTCCGCCATGACCACCTGGCCGAAGCAGCCCTCGCCGAGAGGCTTGCCCAGGGTCAGCCTACAGCAGCAGAGGCATGAGTGCATGAGCCCACCGGCTCGCAGCCCCACCCTGGTGCCCCTGCCCAGGCTCTGAGGCCTAGCGCCACCACCTCTAGGCAACCCTCCACATGTACTCCCCGCCCCTGTTCATGAGGATGAAGGGAGCCACCCTTGGGCCTTGCCCTGTGCTGCGCCCTCCAGCAGGGCACCTTGAGAGGGGTGGGTCCCTACCAGGTTCCCCCCTTGAAGCATCCCCCAAAGCCCCAGCCTGAACCCACGGTCAATCCCTGATGGCCCTGAATCCTACCCAACTCCAATTGGAATCCAACCAGGCCCCTCCCAGAACCCCCGCCAGCCCCCCTGCGCACCATCACCACCACTGACCGGGCCCGGGGCAGCTCCCACTTGGGGTCAGCCGGGAGCTCAAGCTCAGAGACGTCGGCCAGTGTTGGGCCCTCTCCTGAAGATAGCCGGGCAATGCGGACCAGCGGCGTGTTGGAGTTCATGGACGAGTTGGACTCCAAGGACACCTGCTTGGGTCGGCAGGGGCAGGTTGGCGCCGCACTTGGAAGCTGGGGGAGGGTGGGATGGAGCAGCCTCGGGGCACAAGGCCACAGCTCCTGGACAGGGTACTGGGCCGGAAAGCAGGTATTCTGACTTCTGCTAGTGTTAAGTGAAGATTTTTAAAAATGTTTTGTAACCCAAGGTAACCCAGGCTTCGTGTAGTGACCCAAGAAGAGAGAGGGGTTAGCCCACCCAGCTGCAGAGAAACATATCCTGTGTGGGACCCCTGGCCTGAAATACCACGGGGTCGCCTGAACTCAGAGATCCCAGGATCAGAGTGAGTCACGGGGGCCCAGGAGGCTGGTTGGGCCAGCAGGCAGCTCGGAACCTGGTATCTACTTTCTGTTACCTGTCGCTTGAGCGGGAAGTGAGAGATCTTGTGCACGGCGGGAGAGCCCAGGCCCTTCTTGGCAGGACTGCGCAGGCGGCAGAGTGTCACAGCCGCCACCACCAGGATGAACAGGAAGAAGCCCGCCCCATAGCTGAGGACACCCGTGTACACGCTGCTGGCCTCACCGGCTTCTGCCAGCTCCTCCTCGGCTGCAAAGACACGGGCGCTGAGGCCTAGTCTGCCTCTTGGGAGCCCCCACAGGCTGCCCTAGGCTGGAGCCACAGGCATAGGCAGACGGGGGCAGGCTCAGGGCCTCCACGGCCCCTTTCGTCCCAAGGGTACTGCAGTCAGAGCGCCCATGAGTCAGGAGGGGCCACACCCCAGAGGGAAGGAGCCCAGCAGAGCCAGCAGCACCCGCGCCGCCACCCAGGCACCCGGAAGAGGCCAAAGCTGCAGCGGAGGGCCTACATCTAGGGACCCAGCTGGTAGTCGGGGGCCAGGCCAAGGGGCCCCTGAGACCAGACAGGGTGGGCCTGAGACCAGACTCTGTTCCCACACCAGACATAGGGCCAGGAATGAGGGCTCCGTGGAGTGGGGCAGCCGAGAGTCGCAGGGTCCCATGCCTGTCCGCCGTGGCTGTGGCATAGCCCGGGCCAGTGCCCCGAGAGCACAGGTGCAAAGCAGCAGGAGCCAGTACCTGGCAGCACCGCCAGCCACGCAGAGTGATGGGAAAACCCGATAGAATTGCCCGCCAGGCAGGTGTACTCCCCGGCGTCCTCAAAGGTAACATTGCGCAAGGACAGAACCTCTAGCTCTTTGTCGGTGGTGTTAGCGCCCGCCGTCTACAAAGAGAGAACAGAGCTCGATAGGCGAGCGCCAACACCTTCCCGTGGGCACCGCAGCAGAGTCCACACGGTGACGATCCAACCAGGCTGCAAGGAAAACGCCGCCACCACCACCTCAGCCACCACCACCTTGGCCACCACTGCCTCGGCCACTGCCACGGCGGCCACTGCCATGGCGGCTGAGGGCCCTCTGCCTGTGCGTCGGCACCGAGGCCGAAGCCAGTCCCTCCACCGGCATCCTCTGTCCCAAGTGAGCATCAGGCACGGCGCTGCGCGGGGGCAGCATGCAGGGTTAGCGTGGAGAGAGGAGAGTGAGACGAGGATGCACAGATGGACAGACAGGCTGGAAGCGAGCAGGCAGTGGGCACGGCCAGAGACGGGTGGAAGGTGGGCACTCACAAAGAGTGTGGTGCCCGGCCCCGGTGGGCGCTGAGGACCTTCTGGGGTACGCGGGGGTGCAGGAAGGGCCAGCACAGGACACGGGGCTCAAAGCGGGCAGTCACAGTAGAGGCTGGCGCTGCCCAGGTGGCCAGAGCAGAGCGCAGAGCGCAGGGTGGGAGCGAGCAGGATGGGGCGTGCGGGGCGTGCAGGGGCTCGGCCAGGGCCTTGGAGCTGGAGCTCGAGTGCCAGCCAGCATGGGACAGAGTCGTTACCTGCTCGGGGCCTGTGAACGCGCAGCCAAAAGGCCTTCTCGGCCACGCCTATGAAATTGGTGGCTCGACAGAGGTACTCGCCCCCGTCCCGCTCCGACACATTGGCCAGGCGGAGGCGCGCGTCAGCCTCCACACTCTCACTGATCCAGGACTGCGGGGACAAGAGACCCGGCTCAGGCACGCCCCGGGGCAGCCCAGCCAGGCACGAGGCAGGACGTGGAGACCCCCAAGGAATGAACAGGGCTGAGCTGTGTCAGCACAGAAGCTGCCTGGGGGCAGTGTGGAGGCACCTCCCAGAGGCGGGCTGAGGTTTCACAGGATGCGCTTCTCCCATCCGCCCCCAGAGGCCGGCACAGGAGCGAGCACCCCGCAGAGCTTGCTGCAGCCTCTCCCACCCCCTCAGACCGTCTTGTCTCTAAACAGATGTTTCTCTTGGGGCTCTGAGTGTCGCAACCATCCCAACTTGGTGGCCCCCACTCCTGCGGCCGTGGGAACAAAGCTAAGGGCCGAGGGAGGCGATGGCGGGGGCAGCCCACACCATGCTGTACCAGCTCCAGGCGCAGCCACCAGCCTCTGAGGTCCAGAGGGTACCGGGAAGGCCCAGCCACCACCCTGGGCCACTGTCACTACCCTGAGCCCACCCCAGAGAGGCTGAGGCCGACCTCGGAACTGAGAGGGAAAGAAACAGGTCCCACGGCAGCCACCTCTGGCCCAGAGCAGGCCTTGGTGTACTGCAACTCAGCCCCCCAGCCCAGAGCCCCCCACTGCCCTTCCCCTTGAAGCACTGACGACACCTGGACCCAGATCCTACTGCATCCCCCAGCCCAGGAGCCCCCTCCTGCTGCACCTGGCAGGGGCGGTGCCCATTTGAGCAGCCGACTCACCTTAAGCACAGTGACGTAGGGCGTGCCGTCAGGGCCCACCTTGCTGCCATTCACCTCCACGTGCTTGAGCCACTGGATGTGGGGTTGCGCGTCACTGTACACCTTGCAGTGGAATTCCACGTCACTGCCCAGCACTGCCGTCTGGTTCGCTGGCAGCCCCGCCTGCAGGATGGGGCGGTGCGGGGAGCGCTCTGTGGGCACAGACCGGGCTTAGGGGCTGCCCCCCATCCGCCCACGGCCACCCTGCCTCTGCCCTGGCTCTCACCCAGCACGTCCAGCGTGTATGTCTGGCGCAGGCTGCCGAACTTGTTCTCCACCACGCACGTGTAGTTGCCACGGTCCGAGGGTACCACGCTCTCCATGACCAGGCTCCACTGCTGGTGCCGCAGCTGCAGCGGGGCGCGAGTGAGCCAACCCCAGCCAACGCCACCAGGCCCTACACACCCCCAGGTGGAGGCACCGCCCCCTGCCAGGCCCACCTTGATGCCCCCAATGCGATGCTCGCCTCGGAACTCCTTGCCGTTCTTCAGCCAGGAGATAGAAGGAGTGGGGTTGCCAGCGGCCGGGCAGCGGAAGCGAACAGTGTTGGCGGCCGGCACAGCCAGTAGCTTCTTATCCATCCGCTCAGGCCGAGTCCAGTAAGGGGCCCCTGCCAATGGATGTGCACGTGAAGGCCACGACCAAGGCAGAGAGCAGAGGCGCATGTGGCCTGACAGACACCCCCACCTTCCAAAGCTGCCCCTTCCCACGCCTGCCTCAGTTTCCCTCCTGTGCAGCGAGAGTGCTGGCCTCTCAAGGACCCCTGCCTGAGTTGCACAAGGCTCCCGAGAGGCTCCACACATGTCCTCCACCCCGGGCACTCTGAGCTGGACCATGTGTCCCCTTCCCACCATCTGCTTCCCCAAGCAGCGGTTCCCACCAAGAGGGTCCAGGGTGCCCCATCCTGGTCTGGGAGCCTTCAGGCCAAAGGGCATTCCCACGGGAGCCCCCACTCACCCAGGGACACCCACAGGCGGGGGGGAGACCCAGTAGGCAGCCCAGCTGGGTGGAGGAGCCTAGGCCTTGGGAGCAGCTTACCAGGAGGGGACCCAGCCTCCCATAAAGCCGGCACCTCAGAGGCAGCCAGGTGGCATTGGCCCCCTAGAATCTGAGACCCTAGGCCACCCTCTGCAGAGCCCCAGGGCCTGGCAGGCACCCATGAGGACAGCATCCTGGAGGTCCCACCTCCTCCCTGTCCTGGAGTTCAGGGCTGCCAGCCCCCCCCCACATAGCCCAAATATTTTTCCTGCTTCCTGGGGATTGGGGTGGGGGCTGCCTTCCTGCCAGGACTCTTGGGGAGGCTGGGCCAGAATCCCCTCCGCCTGGTGACTTCACTGCCATCCACCCACAGCAACATGCCCAGCTCCTGGAGGACGCTGAGGCATGGGTGGGAGTAGTGTGGACAGATGCTGGGAAGAGGCCCCTCCCCAAGCACTCGCTGCTGCCACCTTTAACCCCTGGGTCCTTCCTTCCCACATAGCCACTGGGGCCCCGCTCCCTGCTGCATTCACACCTGCACAGCCACCTCACCCAGAGCCAACGTGAAAGTCCCCACAGGCCAGCCCTGGCCTCCTTACTGCTCCTAGGACTCCTAGGGCCCTGTGCCTCAGTCTCCCCACCTGTAGGATGGGTGTATCCCTGCCACTCCCAGCCTGCCACCCAGGCCCAGGGCCAGGCAGCAGAGCAATTTCCATGGCCCAGCCCCTCCTCCACCCTGAGGGGACCCAATCATCAGTGTGACCCCAGGAGGTCGTCCTCCAGGGCTTCATCCCCCACCTGCCTGTTGGGGCAGGGCTTGGCAGGTAGAAAGCAGGTACCACCCTGGCCAGCCCATGTGCCAGGGACATGGGCTCACCTGCATCTTCAGCCTCATCCTCACCATCTTCGTCATCTCCCGAGGACGGAGCATCTGCAAGGCAGGAAAGGGCGCGTGTGGGTGGTGACTCCGTGATGGCCTGCATTCAGGTGCCCCAATGGGTGGGGATGGGGCCCCCCATTCAGATGCACCTCTTGGGAGCACCCTCCTCTCTGCCAACAACCAGCAAGACCCTCAGGGCAGGGGTGCTGCAGCCACATGGCTGGGGATCTCCCTGGGCTCAGGGAACTTAGCAACCCAGTCCCCTCCAACCCATCCTGGCATGGCTCAGTGGCACTCACCTGTCACACGCACACTGAAGTGGCAGAGCAGGCGCTGGGTGAGCCTCTGCCGGCAGCTGTAGGCCCCTGTGTCCTCATGGGAGGCATTTAGCACCTGCAGCCGCCGGGGCCCCACCAGGATGCGCTCTGAGGGCACCAGCCCTATGCCATCCTTGACCCAGACAGTGGGCCCCACAGGACCACCTCCGAGTGGGTGGCAGCTCAGCTCCACGATGTCCCCGCTGCTGAACACCAACTGCTCCTGCTGGCCGGAATCAGGCCCTAGGACCTCTGCAGGTGAGATGGGCGACTCTGAGGCAGGCACCCTAAAACCTGGCACAGAGGGCCCAACACACCCATGGGAGGCACCAGGGCACCCCCACTTCATAGGCACACCAGCAGAGGCTGCAGCAGCCCCGAGTAAGGAAGGACCTGCTCCCAGAGCCTAGAGTCTCACCAGCCAGCCTGCAAACCAGGGGCTGGAAACTATGACCCTACAGGCCCAGGGCATCAGTATTTCCAGCCTGCTACCCTGTCTTAAGGACTCAGCTCTGCCATCGCAGGTGACAGCAGCTTCCGCAGACAGCCTGTGAGTGAACAGGCACGGCTGCCCTCCTGCGAAACTGCACTTATGGACACTGGAAGTTCTAATTTCTAAGTGTCATGAAGGATTCTCACTCACTCACAGAGAAGGACCCAGAGTGGAGGAGGAAGCTGTCAGAGCCACGGAGCAGGTGAGAGCCCTGGCCCCTCCTCTGAGGGCCGAGAAGCTGCGGTGGGAGCACAGCCCCGTGGGCAGAAGCACACAGGTGGCCCCTGGGCCCCTCCCCTGTCCAGCAGCTGCCTAGATCCCCAGGGGCCACCAAGGTCTGAGACCCAGGGACACACCACCTGACCATCACCCCCGGGCCTCCCTGCCAGGCCGGACAATGCCCAGCACAGGCGGGTGGCCTGGGCTTGGGGCCCAGGACAGGGGTGGGTGGTCCCACCGGGCAGGCCTCCTTTCCCAACCCAGCTGGGCTGGCTGCACCATCACTTGTCATTCTGCTGACGCGTGGCCTAGATTCGAGGGCCCAGCTGCCCACTCTGGCCGCGCTAGTCCCTGGCTCCCTGGCCAGGCCCAACTCGTCCACCCTACCTAAGCCAGCCCCACATGCCCAGTGCCCACCAGGATCCTGCCAGCCAGAAGGACTCACACTCACCCCTGAAATATCCACCAGAGCCTGCATCCCCTGGGGACCCACAGCTCATGGCCAGCCCCTGTGGGGGCCCTGTGGTCAGGGGGGACTCCTGGCCTGACCTCCAACCCTCTAGTCCTAGCCAGTGTGTCCTGCGGGGACCACCCAGCGCTGGGAGCTGCCTAAGGCCCCCCAGAAGGCCAAGAACAGGATGGTCGTGGCAGCCTCAGCCCCAGGCCCTGGCCCAAGGGCAACAGCCGGTTGGTTTCAGTTTGGTCTGGGTGGCGACACAGGTCAAGTCATCTGCAGAAGTATTCCCTTCAACTTGGTCCAGTGAGGGACTGGAGGGACACGGAGTGGCCCCCACGCCAGCCATGCCCACGGCTCTACTGGTTGTGGGAGAAGGGCCTGCCCAACCACCCCGCCTGCAGGGGCCGACTCCAGGCAGGGGCCCACAGGGGCCTGAGGAGACCTGGCAAAGGCTGACTTGGGAGGTCAGGCAGAGGGTCCTAGGAGTTCAGGGTCTGGCTGCCCTGGGAGGCAGCATCGGGGGCCCAGGCCAGCCAGGCCCCCTCAGGCCCCACCCAGCTGCCAGGCACTCATGGGGCCCAGCCTCCCTCAGTGGCCCTAGGAAGGGGTCCTTCCTCATCACAAAAGGGGGGACCCAAGGGGGCCTCACCAGGGTGCCACATGCCAGATGGAGCCCACAGGTCCAGCCCAGGGGTTGCTGGTCCTGGGTGAGCTATGCTGGGTCTGGGAGCATTTCTCAGTCAGAGTCTCCCTGACTTTGCCACTCACTGGCTCTATGCCTGTTTCCCGCAGTGTGGCACAAGGTAACAATTCCACTCCACAGGCCTGGGGGCCCAGAGAGGCCTCTACACCCTAAGTGGCTGGAGGGTATGAAAGTGGATGGGGGAGACCTCCCTGCCCTGGGTCTCTTGCCTGGGAACTGATGTCCAGGAGGTCACGGCCAGGCCAGGCCAGCCTGTTAGGGAGGGCTGTGTCCTCAGCCTGGGGAACCTTGCTCTCGGTTCCGGGTCACCACGGTTAAGGCCCCCAGTGTGTTGGGAGGCACAGGGTGGGATGGAGGAAGAGCAATGCTCCATCTAAGGGCCTTGGGTGGACACCAAAGAACAAACACCAAATTCAAACTCTAGTCTGGAGCTGGCTGCCCCAAGGGGTTTGGGTTTTGGGGTGAGATGAGGGCCTGGGGTCAGGGAATAAAGCGGTTCTGCAGCTCTTGCGGGGCAGTTGCCAGATGCGTGTTGCCAGCTGCGTGCTTTAAAAGAGCCTGAGAGAAAAGGGCACCCCAAAGGGACCCTGAAGCCAAGGGCTAGAGTGTGGGCTTCCTGCCTCCCCACCTAACTTCCCACCTGGAGATATTCCTCAATGTTTCATAATAAAGTCAGGAAAAAGAGGGATCCGGAGGAGGCCGGGCAGGCTAATGAGGGTTTACCAGGATTATCCACCTAATCCTCGAAACAATCCCCGCCTGCCGTTATCAGTCCTACCAGTATCACTCCTCCAGGCTGGGCAAGGAAACTGAGGTTGGAGGAGGGCACCCAGAGACTGGGCTGGCAGCCTGAACCCCGAGGGCCAGGCAGACTCCCCCTCTGGGGTGGCTCCCGGTTAAATCACTCAAGTGGGCTGGTGGCCTGCCCTCCCCGAGCCTGGACAACTCAAGCACCTGGGGTTCCCCTCTAGGCTCACCTGTGAAAGGGGTGCCTTGGAAGCCGGTTCCAACCCTGAGACCTGAGGCCTTGGGGGATGGGTGACAGGGGCTCCTAGGCTCAGCCAGGTTAATGAACCACCCAGAGGCCAGCGGGGCTCAAAGTTCAGCCCTGCTGAGGGGCTGGTGAGGTTTCAGCCAACCAGCGCCTCCCGAGTGGGTGCTGTCAGGCTGCAAGGGGAGCCCAACCATCAAGCACCCTACACCCTGGGGGCCACCCCCAGGGCCCCACCAAGATAGAAGTAGCCCCACGTGGAGATGAAGGCTGCCCTGGTAGGGCCTCGGGTGGCCAGAGCAGTCCAGTGGCCGAAACCTTCGCCAGGGCCCTTGACCCCAGCCAGCTCTGGCTCCACAGTTTCTGTTCTGGGAAAGCACCAGCCCCGACCTCCGTAAATTTCACGAGGTCTTTGTATTTTCCCTGCCCGGCCCATCTCGTTAAGGAACCGGATTAAGTTTATTGACCTATGAACGCACTGCCTGTTTCACCAGCTCCACTGGGACGCCGCGGCGGGGGCGGGGGTCCCACCGGCGGTGGTAGTTGCGGGGGGGGGGGGGGGGGGGGGGGGGGGCGGTGCGGGAGGCCGCTGAGACCCTCCCCCCGCCCCCTCCCCGGGGCTAGTTGACATTCCCGGGCCATGGGGAGTAATATCTTCATCTGAATGCGAATGCTAATGCAGGGCTCCCCCCGCGGCCGCC
This sequence comes from Indri indri, assembly GCA_004363605.1. Taxonomy (NCBI): domain Eukaryota; kingdom Metazoa; phylum Chordata; class Mammalia; order Primates; family Indriidae; genus Indri; species Indri indri. Next base: position 10,530 of record RJWJ010018209.1, on the reverse strand, counting down.
CAGTCGGCGCCCCTGGAAGCGGGGCGAGCAGGCTCTGAAAGCGCGCGCTGACCTCCCGACGGCCCTGTCACGCTGCTGAATGACACGCACATTCAAGCGCCAGGCCCACTTTCATTCATAAAAAAATGACATTGTTCCGGGAGGCTGCAGCCGCCGCCGGAGAAAGGGGCGCAGGCCAGGGCGGCCGCCATCTGCCTGAGTCCCGCCCGCCGCCGCCTCAATGCGCGCTCTGTGGCCGCGCCGACGTACAAAGGGGCGGCTGTTCGGGCCTCGGCCCGGGTGGGGCGTGAGCTCACCCGGCCGAGGCCTCCCTCTGTGCGGCCGGCCCCCGTCAGCCCTGCGCGCGTGTGCGGGTGCCGCACCTCGGGGCCCGGCGCGCCTGCCCTGGCCCTTGCCCGCCAGCCCGGGCCCAAGGCCCCACGACGCAAGGACGCCCGCCCGATCCTCTCCGCTCCCTGCCCAGCGTCCGGCGCGCACCCAGGGGCGCTCCGTCAGCCCCCCGGACACGGGAGCGGTGGCGCTAGAAGGTGTCACCTCGCCGCACCGGCCACGGAGGGCAGGGGCCCGGCTCTGGCTGATGCTCTCACCCCCACCCTCAGAAGTCCAGCCTCTCGCTTTGGCCAAAGCTGGACATGAACTGGGGCCCAGGGGAGGGGGTACCAACAATGGGAACTTTCCGTCTCAACAGAACCCGAAGAACGACAATGGCACCCCGCGCCCTCCCGACGGCGCCTCCGCTGGGGAGACGCGGGGACGGGGGCCGCGGACGCTCCCTCGGTGCCCGGTTGCCGCGGCGGCCTCGAAATCGGGGAGCGCCCGGCGGCTCCGGCGCCCCACAAACCGCCGCGCTGGCTCTGGCCTTGATCTCTGGGGAGAAGGGCAGCGGAAGCCGGGCACCGCCCTGCGGTGCCACTCACACCCGGGGGGCCCCCTCCCCACCCAGGGGCCGCTCCCGTCCCAGACGCCTCTACCTTCGGGGCCCCGGCCCTCCCCCGTGCCTGCTGGGTCCTGCCTTACCGGCCGCTCTCCCCGCGACGCGCTGCTCCGTGCCCGGGGGCTCTGAGGCGACGCCGGCCACGACGGCCACGGCCACGCAGAGCGCAAGGGCGCAGGCCGGGACGCCCATGGCGGGGACGAGGGCCGCGGCGTCCTCAGGCGGCGCGCGCGGGCATGCTGCCCCCCACGGCCCGGCTCGGGCACCGGCGGGAGGAGGGCTCCGCTCGGGAGACTGCGGGAGGACAGCTCGTTACCGGGACCGTCCAGGGCGCGCAGGGGCTGACGCGGCGGCGGCCGGCTCCTGCGCCCGCACCTCTCCGACCCCCAACCACCCCGCCCGCCGCCGCCGCCGCCCAGGGCTCCCGGGCCGCCTGGCGCCGGCCGCCTCCTCCCCGCCGCGGTGCCTCCCTCCCTCCCCCTTCCCTCCCTGGCTGCTACAGAGCCCTCCCAGGGCGGCGGCGGCGGCAAACTTTCCAGAGCGGGAAGCCCGCGCCCCGGCCCGGCCCGCGGCAGGGACCGCTCCAGATACGCTCCTACCGTGCGCCCCGGCCTCTCCGCGCACCCGCCCCCGTCCCTCCCCGCGCCTGCCGGGCCCCAACACCGACCTGGAGGGCGCAGGAGCCTGGCTCGCTGCGCGCGGCTCCCGCTCCGGCTCGCTTAGCCGGCCCAGCGCCCGCCCCGTCCCTCCGGCCGTCCGCCCGCCGGTGCGCGGGGCAGAGCAGGACCGCGCGGCGCCAGCTGCCCGCGACGCTGCCGCCGCCGCCGCCGCCGCCACCGCACACTGACCGGCCGCTGCCCAGCGCGCTGCAGCCAGTGGGGGACGGTCCGCGCCCCGCCCCGCCCCCGGTCCCGCCCCTCCCCGCCCCGGCTCGCAGGGGAGCGGGGACACGCCCCTCCTCGGGGGCGGTCCCAGGGCGGGGGGACTCCAGGGAGCGTAGCCGGGCTGGGGCGCTGGGCGGTCTCAGAGGGCGTGGGAGCCGGGCAGGCGAGCAAGGCCCCCCCATCGCACCGCAGGGCGGCCCGCGGGCGCACAGAGTCCGGGCGCAGGCCTCTATTTGCATAGCGCGCAGCTCCGGCCCGCTGGGACTGTGCTCAGGGCCGCAGAGGGGTGGTCTCTGTGGGGGACGGGATGTCAGGGAGGCCTCTGCCGAGCTGAACCCTGCGGTGGAGCAGGAATTCCTCAGGTGGAGGAGGGTAGGACGGCATTCCAGGCAGAGACAACTGTGTATGCAAAGGCCTGGGGGTGAAGGACAGCGTGGCCTGTCTACCTGGCTGGTGAAATACAAGGAACGACACCCCAGAGGCGAGGAGGGGGGGTATGGGGGAGGGGGCTCACTGCTGCATTTATGAAGCCTGGGGCACACCCAGCTCAGCTGCCTGAGTTCCCTGCCACAGGGGCCTTATCCCACCTCCCCCAGGAGGACACAGGTTTGGAGGTTGGGGGTTTGCCACACCTCAGATGGAGAGCCCCCGCTGAGGACCCCAGGCAGCGGTGGAGGAGGGGCCCACCCCAGGGCTCTGAGGGGGGCTGAGATGGGGAGCTGATGGCAAAGTGGCCCAAGGTGCTGGGGCACAGAGGGGTGGGGACAGATTCTAGCTGGGGAGGGTCAGGATTGGCCAGCTCGATTCTGAGGAGGACCCTAGCCTGGCCTTCCACCCAACCAGCAAGCGGTAGGTGCTGTCCTGCTGGGATTCTGGGGGTGTCTGGGTCCTCCTAATCCCCCATGACTGGTGGGTCCTGTGTCCACCCTCACAAGGAAGGGAATCTTGTCCTACTTTCAGGCAAGTCCAGGGCGGTCAGGGGCCCATGGGAGCCAGAGCAGCAAGAGGGTGACCTTGGCCCAGTGCTTCTGCCCCACCTGGCTTGTGGCTAGGGGACTCGATTTGCTCACTGGGGAAATGGGCAATGAAAGCCCTGCAGTGACTGGCTGCTACTCACCCTTCCCAGCCCACGGAGGGGCCCACCCTGCAACTCCAGGTTTGGCCTGTGCTTCCAGAGGCTGGAGTGTCTCCCGGCTGAATGCAGGGCCCTGGGAGGCCCCACTTCAGCACCCTGCGAAGCCCCTGTGGGCAGGAGGGCTCAGTGGAGCTCCAGGCCCTCCCCCAGGACCGCACCCACAGCCCCCCCCCCCCCATGGATGGCAAGGAGGGCCTTCTCCCTCTGCACCCTGCCCCCACAGGTCCCTGGGAGGTGAGCATAGGTCCATCTTTGTGCATGTAGCTTTCTGTCTGCCAGGATTGTCTCCTAGGCGAAAATCTTGGGCCTGTGTGGGCTGTTCACTAAGTGCCCCCACCCCATCCTTCTCCCATTTGTCCCTGAAAGCCTGCCCTCGAAGCCTGCATCTCTCAGACTCCCTCACTCCCCAGCTTCTGGGTGGGTGCGGCCAATGGGCAGTGCTGGGTGGGGGAGAGCTAGAGACAGGGCTTATCTACTTCCTGCCCCTCCAGCTGGGCCCAGCAACCCTGGCATGGCCCAGCCCTCCACAGCCACAGCCCTGCAGGGGCAGGGGGAGTCCCTCTTCCTCCAGCAGCAGCCTGGGTTGAGCCGGTGTGCCTCACCCCTGGTCCTTTCCTAGCGCTGCTGTAACACATGACCTTAAGCTGGTTGGCATACATGTACTCACTCCCCACTCTGGAGACCCCAAGTCTGGGATCAAGGTGTCAGCAGGGCTGCACTTTCTCCTGGAGGCTCTGGGAGAGGACCCTTCCTGCCTCTTCCAGCTCCTGGTGGCTCCAGGCATTCCTTGACTTGTGGCCGCATCACTCCAGTCTCTGCCTCCCTCTTGGCCAAACTCTCTTCCATCTAAGAAAACTTGTCATTGGATTTTGGGCCCACGTGGATAATCCAAGATGATCTGATCTTCTCAAGATCCTTACCTTAAATACACTTGCAAAGACTCTTTTTTCAAATAAGATCACATTCACAGGTTGCAGGGTACAGGACATGGACATGCCATTTGGGGGCTACTGTTCTGCCCCACTAACAGCCCATGGTGGCTGGGTCCTTTGGTAGTGTCTGCATTCTGAAGTGGTCCCTGATTACGGCCTCTCCTGTGGCACGGTCTGGCGGCAGTTAGGTCAGAGGGCAGGAGCATGTCCGTGGCTTGGGGAATTCTGCCAGATTGCTTCCAAAGGGCACCGGTGCTGCCCACTGCCGCCAGCAAAGGGGTCACTGTCCACTTTACCCCACCACCACCACCAAAGGAGGGCATCGCTGAAATCACAGATTATTGTCAAAATGATTTCATTGTTCAGATCGATCATTTCTAAGTCAAGAGGTGCACCTGGAGCCAGCTGTTCTTCAGGCCTCCCCGCAACCGCAGGTACATCTCGGCTGCTGCCTGTGGGGCCTCTGCGCCAGGGCTGGACCACGTTTCCTGGCTTTTGGTGGCACTGTCTGTGCATTACCCACCAGTGGCCACCATTTCATCATAGCACCCTTAACAGAGCATTTCCCCCGAGATGCTTTGCAATATTGCCCAGCCGGGTCCTCCTGCCAGCGATGAGAATAATGAGCCCTCCTCGGCCCCTGGACAGGTGAGACTGGGAGGAGGGTGGAGCCTGCTGAGGGTCCCTGAAGGCAGGGAACCTCCACGCTCCATGACTGCTCTTCCATGTGTCCACTTCCCTGCCCACTGCCCTGCACCCCACCTGTCTCCAAGGCCCTGTGGGGGTCCTGGTGAAGATGAGTGTGGGGACACAGGACCAGGCCAGTGGTGAGAGGGGCCCATGAGACCAGCTGAGCCAGGGCAAGGTTGATGACTCAGAGCCAGGCAGCCCCAGCTTGCTGGGACCTGTGTCGGTGAGCAGCAGAGGGTGCCTGGGGGAAGCTTGTGCCCTGGGTGCAGGGCCACATCAGGCTGGCAGTGGCCCACCCTACCTCCACCCGTCCCGTGCTGTCAGCAGAAGTGGGTGCTCCTGGCAGGCAGCAGCTGCCACAGTACCTGACAAGGAGATGGGCAGTGAGGCTAGAGGCTGCCCTGGAACCCAGCCAGGGCAGGGGGTGGCCCTGAGGGAGCCTCCTGCTCAGCTCGCCCTCTGTGAGGAGTGCCTGGCCCAGCCAGGTCTGGCGCTGCTGGTGAGAGCTGCCCTCAGCCCTGCCATGAGCTTCATGGAAGCACTGGGGAAACCGAGGCCCCAAGGTGGCTGCAAGTCCCTTCTGTCCTGTTCATCTCTTCTCAGAGCCTCTTGGGTTCCCCCGGGGCTGCTTGATCTCCCTCTGGGAGCTCCCCATCTTCCAACATGCACCCTTACCTCCTCTGGGAACCACTACTACCCCTGCCCCAGGGCAGGCCATCACAGGATGGAAGGGGAGGTCCCTTAGTGGCCCCCCCTGAGCTTGGCTGGGCTGATCCCTTCCCCCAAAGGAGAGAGCTGGTTTGAGTGGGGCGTGGCTATTATAGTTTGTGGATAATTCCTACCTTTTAAATTTATTCTCAGAGAATTTGAGGAAGATTAAAATAAAAAGCACATTGATCTGCTCATTATAACAGAAATGGAATTTTAAAGAACATGGAGAAGAGGAGAAAATATTCCAAAATCCCTCAGCCAATACTAGCTACTGTGTAAGATCCTTAATTTTAGCTTTGAGCTTCCTGGCAGGCTGAGCAAAAAGGGCAACGCCATGAATCATGAGCTGTTGGGAGCCTGTCATCTTGGACATACCAGGACAGTCCCAGTTCAAATATTCTGGCCTTTTTGCCCTTTGGTTCACTCAGACCACTAGACCTCAAGTCCTGACTTTTGGTTTGGAAATGTGGCTGCTCCCAGGTGAGAAGAGAAAAGCGACCAGGCCATCTACAGACACAGGAGAGACGTGCGGAGGTGAGGGTGAGTGCACAGGCTGCCCCACCCAGAACCTGGCACGAAGGCTGCTCAGACAATGCCGAGGGAGCAGAAGTGGCTGGCAGGGGCCGGCCGGCCAGGGTGCCCAGAAGGCCCCCATGAGGGCAAGTGGGGAGGGGGTGGGAGGGCGGGCAGTGGAAAGCTGGCCAGGGAGGGTTTAAGGCCTCCGAAGCTCCCAGGGATGGTGGGGGCCAGGCCAGTAGCCGCTGAGCAGCTCAGAAATCTATTTTCCTAAGCATTTGGCATTTGTCTGAAACCTCAAGTGTATTTTCCCTAAGTTTTATTTTTTCTTTGACCCCAAACTCTGGTAAATTTAAGGGAAATTTAATTATGGTGTTTTGGGTCCATTTACACTTAAACCCTCTCAGCATTTTTTCCAAGACCCTTTTGGAGTTCAGCACGCCTTGGGAGCCTTCTAAATGAGCGTTTTTATTATTATTTTTTTTTGAAAAGGCTTCACTCCCCACTCCTACCCTCCAGCACCAGCCTTCCTGCCAAGAATAAACAAGCCCCAACTCCGCAGGCTCTGGCTGAATTAGGAGTTTAGGCCTTGGGGCCGCCAGGCCAACCCCACGTCATGCCCTCCTCCCTCCGGCTGGCCAGCCTCCACCCTCCTCGGAAGTCCCCTTCCTGTCAGCCTTGCTGGCCCTTCTGGGTGTCCCTGCACCAACCTTGGCCAAAGCCCTTCCCCAGGGCCTCGCTCAGCCACCCCTGCCCCACTAGTCCCTGTGACAAGTCACCCATAGGCAACCTCAGCCCAGCTCCTAGCCAGAGCCTGGGAGACAGCATCCGGCCCAGGCGGGGGCGTGAGGATGGCCCCCGCCCCCACAGACAACTTAGGATGGGGCAACCCACATCCTATGTGCCTGGAGTCAGGAGAACAGTGAAGTCAGTGGTGCTGGCAGCTCCTGACAGAGAGCCTCCACACCAGCCCCATCATCAGCCCTGCTTGACAGGTGGGGAAACTGAGGCACAGAGCCTCGGGTGGCATGAAGTACTCAGTGACCAGATGCGACTGCCCTGCTCTGGGGAGGTTTCAGCTGAGCTTTGGGAAGGGTGGGGTGTTCTCTGCAGTATTTAGGGAGCCTGGTGAGCAGCTAGACCCCCAATCCTGGGCCAGGTGCCCAGGAGCACGAGGGAGGGCTGGCCCGCCCACCCCGGGACCCAGCTGCAGGATACTGGCACGGCAAGGCTGCGCGGGGCTTGTTGCAGGAGTTTGCAGTTTGCAGCGAACTCACCGAGGCTGGGCAGTGGCTGCTGGCACCTGAGCTGCCTGGAGAGCCTGTCTCCGGGTGCACCCCTGCCAGGCCCCGCCAGCCCCGCCCCACAGGCCCACCGCCCAGCACAGCTCCAAGCGCTCGCTGAGCTGAGGTCCCTGAACCTCAGTCCCGGTGCCCGGCTAACACTGAGACTACCCATGGGCAGTCTCACAGAGGCCACAGCCAGCGGCACCTGGCCGGGGATACACAGGGGTTGGGGGTGAAAGGGCAAAGCCTGACGTCTGAGGCAGGGTCCTGGGAGCCCAGGAGCCCAGGACCACTGTGCCCAGGTCTGCTTGCTCAGGGCCCAACCTCCCATCTGGAAGGGGCTCTGTTAGCTGCTCAGAGGGTGTGGGGAGAATGAGACAACTTCAGAAAGCGCCCAGCGCCACAGGGAGGAGGTGGCCAGGGCTCCTGGGCTTCCCAGGGAGCGGCCTGGCTCTGAGGGTTCCAGCTCTGGGGTCATCTGGGCAAGAAGGCCCTGGCCAGGCCCTGAGGATCCAGGACCCCATGGCCCCTATCCTTGCCCCTCTCCAGTCCCCAGGAAGGAGGAGTGGGGAGTGGCTGGTCAATGGGATACCGCCCCCCAGGCCCAGCTGTTGGACCTTTTTCTCAGAAATGGAAGCCACCTCTTGCCAAGGAGGGGGCCAAGCTGGCAGCCAGGCCCTCGCGGTGTGCTCCTGTGGGGCCATGTCCACCCCGGACCAGGCAAAGCTAGCGGGGCAATGACTGACACCAGGGCTCCTGCAGAGCCTGGCCTCCCAGGGGTGGGGGTTTCTGTGGGTCCCCCAAGCCTTGAGCTTCCTGGAACCCTGCTCCCATGGAATCCCAGGTGGGTGGGTCGTCCCACAGCCCCAGCTCAGCCTTGGGCACTGGGGAGGGTGTGTGTTTAAGCCACAGGGCTGTCCAGGGTCAGCACTGCACCATTTTACAGAGGGGAAAACTGAGGCACGGTGTCATGAAGCACCTTACAAGGGTCTATCCCAAGAAGCATTTGCTGACAGCCTACCCAAGGACTGGGGCAGAGTAGCCCCCAGGCTGCTTCCACCCAGCCGGGAGTCTTGGAGTACAGGTGCCTTAGGAGACCAGGCAGAGCTGGGGATGTCCCTGCAGTGCCCCCAGCCACACACTGACCCTGGCTGACCACCCCAGCAGCCCCACACCATGGGCTCCTCCACATTGGGCCTGCCCTTCCAGAGCCCCAGCCCCAAGGCTGACAGGGACCCTGAACACAGTGAGTGCTTCTAAGGGCCACCTCTGCTCCCAGCCCGCAGAGACCCCAGGGCTGGTAGGAAGGCCTGAGCAGGGTCTGCAGCCCCTAATAGAGATGTCTCTGCCTCCTCAAGTCCCTCCTCCTGCCACGCCTGCTGCCTGGCCCTGGCTGCTGACAGCTTCATTGTCCACTGGCCTTGGCAGGGGGAGACCAAGGGTGCAGTCAAGGCAGCCCTGGGTATGGGATGCTGACCACCACCCAGGCAGAGGCTGTGTGTAGGATCAAGCACCTGGGCAGTGTGCACCGCTCCATACGTAACTATCCACACCTGGGCACACATTGGCCTATAGCCCTGGTCAGACAGGGCTGCCCGAGTGGCCACTGCTCTTATGAGCCCCAGCCAGGGGTTGACAGCCACTGGGGCCTCCCAGGCTCAGGATGAAAAGGGCGAGAGCTGGGGCAAGTCGGGGAGGCACCCCTTCCCAACCAGCAGGAACAGAGCAAGCGGGACATGGAGAGGCCAGGACTCGGGGAGGCCGTGAAGAGAGGGGGGGACCAGGCAGTCCCTGGCGGTGGGGGCACCAGGCTCCCCTCCCTGCAGCCACTGGCTCCATGGGCTACCCTGCCCAGTCTTCACTCAGGCCACCCCTACCCCAGCTTTCAGCTGAGCCTGCCCTGAGGACCAGTTACTATCTGGGCCAGGGTCTGCCCAGGGCTCGAGTGGGCAGGGCTGGGGTACCCTCAGGGAGGGCAACTTGGGCCAGACCTAGTGGCTCCCAGGCCTGGGTTATCTTGGGACAGGGGTCTGTGTTGCCTCAGTGTGGATCAAAGGGGCTTATCGGGCTGGCCATGCCAGGCCTTGCTTCCCACGGCCACCCTTCCACCCTCACGGCTCGCCTCCCTGCCTCCAGGACCCTCCCACCTTTCCCTGCTCCCGGACGCACTTTCGGAGGCCAAATCCACCCCTCTTGAGGATCCTGGTCTCCAGCTAGACCATGACTGGCCTCCAGGAGGAGGTGACAGGAAGGTGCTGCCAGGTCTGCAGTGGAGGGCCACAGCGTCTGGTCCCTGGAGGCTTCTTAGAAGGCAGGGTAGGCAGGACAGATTTGGGCAGCTGTCTACCTGGTGACCACAGGCAAAGGCAGAGACATGTGGTAGCTGGCTTGAGGGTGGGATGCAGGCGGGGCACCCACCCCCTCAGGGGATAAGCCCAGGGCACAGCCAGCCAGCCGGGTGCCCCCAGGGAGCCACTGCGGGCCCAGGGCACCAGCATAGCCAGAGAGCAGCGCTGTGAGCCCCCACTGCCAGCGCCGCCCACCTGCTTGGGCACGGAGGGCAGGGCTGGGCCTGGAAAACTGGGTCAGAGCAAGGCTGGGCAGGCTCCCTGCACCAGCACCGCCGCCTTGCCTGCGCCCAGCCAAGTGTGTGCCCACAGCCAGGGCAGGGGCTTCAGATCGCAGTGCAGCCTGGGGCTGGCCCGAGCCTGCGAGCACACGTGGCCACATAAGTGCGCACACACTCACGTGGGATTGTCCTGGGGGCAAGTAGGGTCCGATACTTCAGCTGGCAGCTGGGCTCAGGGTTCTGGGCCCCCCAGCCCCACATGCCCCTGGCCTGGCTGCGGAAAATCTGTGGCCAGTGCAGCATCCAGGCTAGCCCACCAAAGCTGGGTAACTCAAGCGCCCTGGCCACCCCTGGTCAGCTCAGGAAAGGGCTCCCTACCCTTGACCCTTTGGATCTTTGGAGCCCAGGGAGATGAGTTATCTTAGGTAGACAGATGAAGAAGCTAAGTTTCAGAGATGGCAGCAACCTGCCCCAGGGCACACAGCAGATCAAAGAGAGCCTTTCCTCTTCTGAGTGCCCCGGAGTGTCCAGTAGCGTGCCCTCCCTCTGGTTAAGCATTGCCTTCCCCTCCCAAGCACCCCTCAACTTGCTGCACCAGGGCGCACCCCCATCTGGAGACACTGGCCCTTCCTGATGTGGTGGCCTTAGAGAAGCAGTGGGGGGGGTGGTTCATGGAGGGCTGTCCCCACCCCTGTGGGGATCAAGGTCTATCTTAGTGGTACAGGACTGAGGTCCAGGTTCACCAGAACCCTGAGACAGCGTGGGTGGGTGAAGGGAGGAGCCCCCGGCCCAGGCCTGGGCCCTGGCACATGGAAGGTAGCGCTGCAGCCGTCCCTGCCAGGTGTCACTCGGAGGGGCCTCCTTCTCCACTCC
>RJWJ010018208.1:0-31915 GCA_004363605.1 Indri indri | reverse complement strand
TAAGGCAAAGCAATTTTTGAAAGAGGAAAAAAGGGAAACATATACCCTGCAGTGAACACAGAGTATAAAAAGCTATAGGAAATTAAATAACACAGTATCACCATAATAATAGACAATAGACCAATTAAATAGAAAAAAAATTATGTGTACTTGGAAAATATACAAAACAGTGGAGAAAGAGTTGCTTGTTGAACAAATGGTGCTAGGATATTTGTCTACCTACATTGGAATATACAAATATGTGCTTAAGTTACAATGGACAACAAAATCTCATCCAAATGAATTGAAGAGCTGTATGTGAAATTTAAAACTTTGAAAAATTTTAGTTGCCTTTTTGATCTTGTGGGGAAGGGATGAGTTAGTTAAAAATTTTCTTTATAAAAATTTATTTTATATTTATTAAACAAAATTCAAAAATACAGTCTGTAAGGGAAATATTGATAAACAAGGATTCATTAAATGCTTGACACAAATTTTTAAAAGACTCACAAGCAAAACTGCAGAACAATTCTCAGACCAAATGATCTTAGTTGAGATGCATACTATTACTATTAGAAGTTTAATAACCAAAATGCTTAAAAGAAAAATCTTCAAATCAATAAAAAATAAGCCCTGAAAAGCAGATGTTGTAGGGACAAAAGACATAAGCCAAGATACCTATGAAAATATGTTTAACTCTACTAACATCAAGATTGGTAAAAATTTAAATTCAGGAATGACTGGGAGAAATGAGAACCCTCATATATTGCTGATTGTATTGTAAATTGGTACATTTTTAGCAATGTTAATAAAATTGAAGATGAGTATACTCTATGATCTATTCATTTCATGCTCAAAGGAATAGCCATGGTGATGGAGGGGTGGCATGCAATGCTTCTGATACTTGGGGGTATGGGCTAAAACAGCCTGTCTCATTCTCAGTCTCTCCATCTTTCTATGGCACAAGATGGCCTTCAAGGGCTCCTTCCACTCTGTAAGTCAGAGACTCCAACCATATATCCTTTTTCCTCCAAGTGGAGAAAAACAATTTTCGAAGGTTGACAAAAAAGAATGTTAAATAAATTTGCTCACATTTAACAAATTCGGTGTCATTAACTTTGTCTTTAACTGTTTGTAGATTTTTTATTTTCCCATCTAAAAATTAAACGTAGCCACTAAATACATTATCTATTATTTTTAAATGATAAACTATTATCCTCTCATTTAAAACCATGGGACTGGGTTAATGATATTAATTGGATTAATTTTATGAACTGTCCCACTAATGCTACTGTTAATTTTCTACACAATCTATAACAATAACATCAGATTGCTTTGACCTTCATGAAATTCTATCTACTTCTATCAAGTCATAAAAGATTAGAAAGGCAAACTTATATTTAATAGAGAAGACTATGCTGAAATATAAATGCTCTAAGCATGTTAATCATAATCACTATGTCCTGAAATGAAAACGAGAGTCTCTGTAAAACTTTTCTTAAAATTACATTTTTGAAGCTTAGAATATGTTTTTCAAAGATGCAAAGGTAAATGACATCAGAAAGATTTGCTCAGTTACTGAGGAGCTTTTTACCAAGAATATCGGTATGATACATAATCTACAGTTCCTAGTACACGACCACCGCAGAATCAATTATTGGAGAAGTGGAGGCTTGGAAGAGTGGACATAAAATAGAGAGTAATTTGTTTCTTCTCTAAATTTCACCACTGATTACGTGACTTATAACACATTTAAATTCTGAAAGACTCTTATTCCTGCCAGTGAAAGAAAGGGTCAAATTAGTTTTTTTATCTTTAACTTTCCTTCCAATTCTGAATGTTCTAAGATTCTATCCATGTAATAGTGGCTATAAATAGTTAAGGACATTGTCTACTTATAGTTTGAGGCATTTAGTGTTCTTAACAGGTTTCATGATCTTCCTAACTTAACTCTCATTAAACTGCTCTTCCCTCATGTATGTGAGTAATTCTGATTTTCTCTCTCCCTTCACTCAGGCTTCTCTACCCAGTTGTCATCTCCTCAGAGTGATCTACCATCACCACTCTATCTAAAATAGCCTCCAAGAGAAACATTAAAAAAATTAGTAGATCAAATATTTACTCCTATTCTATAGGTTGTCTATTTGCTCCATTGATCATGTCCTTGGTGTTCTCGGCTGTGCAAAAACTTGTAAATTTGATCAGGTCCTAATTATTTATTTTTGTTGTTGCTGTGATTGGTTTTGGGGTCCTCTTCATAAATTCATTGCCCAGGCTGATATCTATAAGAGTTTTCCAAAATTTTCTTCTAGAATTCTCAGAGTTTCATGCCTTAGGTTTAAGTCCATTATCCATTGTGAATTAATTGTTGTGAGTAGTGAGAGATGCAGATTCTGCTTCAGTCTTCTACATGTGGCTATTCAATTTTCCCAGCACCATTTACTGAATAGGATTCTTTACCCCAGTGTATGTTTTTGTCTGCTTTATCAAAGATCAGATAGCAATATGAGGATAGTTTCAAATCTGGGTTCTCTGTTCTGATCCATAAATGTATGTCTCTGTTTTTGTGCCAGTATCATGCTGTTTAGGTTATTATGAATTTGTAGTACAGCTTGAAGTCTGGTAAATTGATGCCTATTTGTTCTTATTACATAAGGTTGCATTGGCTACGCATCCAATAAAAAGCTAATAACCAGAATCTACAAAGAACTCAAGCAAATCAGCAAGAAAAATCAAACAACCCCATTAAAAAGTGGGCAAAATACATTAACATAAAATTTTCAAATGAAGATAAACTAATGACCAAAAAACACATGAAAAAATGCTCAACATCTCTAATCATCAAGCACGTGCAAATCAAATGAGATACCACCTAACTCCAGTGAGAATGGCTCTTATCAAAAGGTTTCAAAACAGATGTTGGCATAGATGTAGAGAGAAAGGAACACTTACACACTGTTGGTGGGTCTGCAAACTAGTACAACCTCTATGGAGAGTAGTAGGATATACCTCAAAGAACTAAAAGTAGACGTACCATTTGATTCAGCAATCCTGCTACTAGTTATTTACCCAAAGGAAAAAATGAGACACTTTATAAAAAAGACACTTGCACTCAAATGTTTATAGCACCACAATTCACAATTGCAAAGACGTGGAAACAACCAAGTGCCCATCAATACATGAGTGAATTAATAAAATGTGGTATAGGTATACCATGGAGTTCTACTCAGCCATAAAAAAAATGGTGATCTAGCATCTTTTGTAACAACCTGGATGGAACTGGAGACCATTCTTCTAAGTGAAGTGTTGCAGGAATGGAAAAACAAACACCACATGTACTCGATACTAAATTGGAACTAATTCTTCAACACTTATGTGCATATATGGAAGTAAAACTCAACAGAAATCAAGTAAGTTGGGGGGGGGATGGAGGGGATGGATAAATTCACATCTACCGTGTACAATGCACACTATCTGGTTGAAGGGCACACTTAAAACTTTGACTCGAACTGTGCAAGAGCAAATTATGTAACTAAAACCTGTGTACCCCTGTAATATTCTGAAATTTAAAAAAAAAATCATTAGATCACATTAAAATACCAAGCAATTTAACCTATTTTTAAATTGAAATTTCTATGTGATATTTTGAGAAAATAGAGAAATGTCCCTATAATTCACTTAGGCACAAAAACTATCCAGGAAATTTTTGATAATGTATTGGAAGTGTGAAGATGAGGGTAGGGTGAAGGAAGGAATTTAAGAGTACCAAAACTACAAGAGACAGACAGATCCACATGGGAAAAAATTAAGCATGTTTTTAAAAAGTATATCATGTGATAAATTAGTAACTAAAAAGTACTTTGGAAAGGAATGTTTAGCTCCTCTTCAAAACTTATATAAAAGAAAAATTCAGGTGTGTTAAAGTTTGATTACAAAAACTGAAGACATAAAAGCATTAGAATAATTACAGAGTAGTATAATCTTAGTGTGAGGAAGATATTTCTGTATATGCCGTCGAAATGAAAAATAACACCTGAAGAACAACTTGACTTCATCACCAAATATTACCACAAACAAAATTGAAAGATCAATGACAATTCAGGGAGAGTGGAGAAAAACAAATTCCCTATGGGTAAATTAATAAGAAAGAGATAAATAATAAAAGACCTCGATAATTCATAAAAGTTATACAAATGACTAACAAACATAAAAGTGTGTTTCATCTTATTAATATCAAAGAAATAAAAATTAATGCACCAATAAAATGTAATTTTGTCACTTATCAAAGTGTCAAATTGTTTAAATTAAAATAGTCATGCTAATTAGTATGTGATAAGATGGATACTTTCACACTCTGCTAGTGAGAATGTAAACTGGCATAATAATATTCCTGGAGAGCAATTCGAGAGCATCTTTTAAAGAGCCTTAAAATTCTTCTTTTATTTTAATTGAGCAATTCAACATCTAAGTAACTACCTTAAAAAATTTTTCAAAATGCATAACAATTATCATCACATTATTATTTAAGATAATAAGTTACTAAAATCCACAAAGTATCCAATAATAGGACACTTACTTAACATGTTGTATGGCCGGGCGTGGTGGCTCATGCCTATAATCCTAGCACTCTGGAAGGCCAAGCCAGGAGGATCGCTTGAGGTCAGGAGTTCGAGACCAGCCTGAGCGAGAACAAGACCTCATCTCTACTAAAAATAGAAAGAAATTAGCCAGACAACTAAAAAATATATAGGAAAAATTAGCCAGGCATGGTGGCGCATGCCTGTAGTCCCAATTACTCTGGAGGCTGAGGCAGGAGGATAGCTTGAGCCCAGGAGATTGAGGTTGCTGTGAGCTAGGCTGACACCACGGCACTCTATCCTGGGCAACAGAGAAAGACTCTGTCTCAGAAAAAAAAAAAAATGTTGTTATACAACTATACAAATGTTATATCCAAAAGCAAACGAGTTGAAGAACCAGGGCATATTGAAGATTGTGTAAAGGAATATGATCCTCATCAAATGTCAAATGAAAGAAGCAAAATATAAAAATGTATCTAAAATTTGGTCCAAATTTTTTTTTTCTTTTTTTGAGACAGAGTCTGGCTCTGTTGCCCTGGCTAGAGTGCCGTGTCGTCAGCCTAGCTCACAGCAACCTCCAACTCCTGGGCTCAAGCAATCCTCCTGTCTCAGCCTCCCGAGTAGTTGGGACTACAGGCATGCGCCACCATGCCCGGCTAATTTTTTCTCTCTATATATATTTTTTAGTTGTCCAGATAATTTCTTTCTATTTTTAGTAGAGACGGGGGTCTCGCTCTTGTTCAGGCTGGTCTCGAACTCCTGACCTTGAACGATCCACCCGCCTCGGCCTCCCAGATTGCTAGGATTACAGGCGTGAGCCACTGCGCCCGGCCTTGATCCAAATTTTGTAAAATAAATTAGCTTCTTAGTATATATTTATAGCATAACTATTGTGTTATTGGGAGACAGATTCTGGAACCAGACCACCCCTTAGTTTGAATGCCAGCTTTCTATACCTCAATTTCCTCATCTGAAAAATCACAATACTACTATTAGTCTAATAGCAATAATATATAGCTAAAAGAATATTTACTAATATTGCATAAGTTAATATACGTGAAGTGTTTAGAAGAATTCCTTATACACAATAAATGCAATTCGAGGGTTTGTAGATACACATACAAGTGAACACACACACACGCACACATGCCCTCTTATTGTGCCTTTGGAATTCTAATTATTTAGTTACCAAATTGTCCTTATTTTACTTCTTTTGAGAAGAACAAATGGACCAGTCTGGAGCTTGGCTGCAGTCTGGGTAATTTCAAAGACCCTTTAGTTACTAAATTCAAGGAATATTTCTCCGAAGAGGTTGGAGACCTAGATAAGTGATTGACTAATTAAGTGGAATAATTAAAAAGCAAGAACTATCACCTAACCAAATTATCTAGAGATTTCCTATTGATAAATTAGAAAATTTACTACATTTACTACCAATTTAAACAGACTAAATCCTGTTGATGTCCTTGATTAGGTAATTATATAATGAGATACGAGAAGTAACTGCTGTAAATCTTAGTATCTATCCAGACCCCATGAGTAACATCTTGTACCTACTCTTCTTATATTCTCCATTGGTTTATTCAAATCTGATTGCATGTGGGCAGAGCATCACCAATATAGCAGGTTTATCTTTAATATATTTTAGAACTGTGGAGAAGTTTTAAAGCTTTGGTTTATTTCACATTTTCTGTTCAGTGAAAGTTAGATATTAATTTCAAATAGAAGCCCATTCTTCATTTCTTTTCCAATATGCAAATCATGCATTTGTCTTCTATATCACTTTAATGTCATTCATCTGATTCTGAGTCTATGAATCTCTATAATGCAGTACCTAGTTTGTGGCCAGCACTGAGATTCACATGCTTTGCACATTTCATTTGCACAAATGAAAAAAGAAAAAAAATAGAGGGTCAATGAAGAAGAGTTGCCTAAACTCACACAAACAATATGTGGGGATCCCTCTGAACCAAATCTGGTGTCTTTTCAACTGTCTTATATAATAAATGCCCTATAACTTGTCCATCTCTTTACAGATCCAGGTCCAGGTCAGCTTCCTTTCTAGTTCTCTTTATGACAGTTGGAAATTATCACCATTTTCAAGGCCCCAACTTTATTCTAATCCTTCTCATTTTTATAACTTCTCTTTCTACTTCAAACACCCACAAAAACAAAAAAAATTAACAATAAAGATAATGATACATTTACTCCCTTAAACTTAGGCTCTCTCTCAAATCATACCAAAGTTTCTTCTTTGTTATGAACAGGTGCTCTTTTTTCCCTGTCCCAGACAGTTCTTACCGTTCTCCCATTACATCCCCATTTCCTGTGGTCTTGGCCTGTTAATAATGATTTCCCACCTCATCTTTTTCTGTGATCCTGGACAGGCACATGGCCAGGAAAGGTTAAGCAGAGAACTTTGGATTGATATACCAGTGCTGGGAGTACAGGAGTCTTTTCTCCTAAGGCTAAAATGAGAGGAGTGGAATCTGGACCTCAAAGTGACCAATGAACTGACACAAAGAAAGCCCGTGTTGAGAATTCAGCACCATGAGAGTCCCAGATTTCATAGCTGAGATAATTTTCATCCTTTGGATCCAGCTCTATGAAAGCCAGCTCCATCCCTGAGCCACCCATTTATAGAGCCCATAAATTCCCTTGTTTGCTTATGATATTCTGGGTTGGGATTCTATAACCTTTCAGTCCCTTTTCCTCTCTTCTTCACTCCTTTATTTTCTTACTTCTTCCATCTTTACTCTTTCCCAAAGCTGGATATGTATCCACCTGTATTCTGGATGTCATTCCTTCCATTTCCTCAGAAATCAAATCATTCCATCATGTCCATTATTTTCTGTCATCTAATGATACCTTTCTGTTAAGTATTTTTTTTCCATTTCATGCAAACTCAGACTTGTTCACATAACAAACAAACACAGACAACTTCCTTGGCATATCCTGCTCTACCTAACTCCTCTTTCTACTTTCCCAATAAAATTTTTGAAAGGAAAGTCTATACTCAGTTTCTCTAGTTCTTCAATTGGTATCAACCCAGATTACATCATTGAATTGCCTCATAAAGCAGCCAAATTGACATACTATTTTCTAAATCCAATTTCACTTTTCTATTTTTATTTCTCTTGGCCTATCTCCAACACATGACATTGTTGGTTATGAATTTCTTAAAACCTATTCTTCCTTTGGCTTTCATGCTTCCATTCTCTTTTGGTTTTCCTCTTTCATTATTCAATCTCAAAGCCCTTCAGGAGCTCCCTTTCCATGCTTATCCCTTAAAAATCTGTCAATACTAGCGGTTTGATTCCTGACCTCATCTCACCTTCCACAGCTTACCTACCACCTATATGGAAATGACACTATTTATATTACATTATATCAATGCTTATTTACATTACATCCTTAATTAGAAATGGCATCCACATTTCGAGTCCAGATCTCTCTTCTGAGCAATATATTCAACTGGCTACTGATGCTCATTCAGTGTAGATATTATAGAATCTTCAGCTTCGCCAAATCAAAACATGAATTTGCCATACTCTTCCCCAAACTGTTCATCTTTCTTCCCTTCCTTATCTTAGTCAAGGTCACCACCATCCTTTCAATTGTTCCCACAACTATCTTGTCTCACTGTAACACTCCACTGTCTCCAACACTCCAGACTCCTCCTTCTTTCTCCAACTCATAACCAATCCATAATCAAGAATGATGGATCCTATCTTCTGTGTTCAAATAAGTAAATGTTCTATCTCTTCTAACAGACTGAAATACTCTATTATCGATCTGTCTCTAGTAAAGTCCTGCCTACTCAGCCTTAATGGAAATACCAAAATGATCATTTAAAATGTAACCTTAACTTGTTACCCCACTTTAATGATGGATAAAGCACAGATTACTTACCTTAGCACACAAAAACCCTTTATATTTATATTCTGGCCCTTCTTACTTCTTCAGTCTCATCTCCCTCACCAATGGCATCTACTCATTGCATAATCCACTAAATACTCCATATTCTCTTATTCCTCCAGGCCTCTACACATTCTGGCAGTTCTGCCTGGAACCTACACTTGAGTGTTAAGCAGGTTTACATGCACCAAAAAAAAAAAAAAAAAAATTGGAGCAATATTTCAAATAGATGATAAATTGATTTGTAATTATGTATGTAGTTATCTTGCCTAATTGTTTAAAGTCCTTAAAGCTGTAACATTAAACTTAACATTAAACTTATCCAAACTTTTCTTCCACATGCAGGTTCATACAAGAAAAATTATTTTCATATAACTTATCGTAAAATTTTTACTTTTAGCTAATGCCTCCCTGGATCCTATTTTCAACTCTTAGCTTTAGCACCATCTCTAGAGGACAGCATCCCAGCTCAGGCTGTGCTCTGCTGGTCAAAGGAAAACAGCTTTCTTGAGTTGAAATATATCTTCCAGTTGTCTTCTTAGCCTTCTCCTTAGGTAATTCTCCAGCTTATCTCACTCTATTCCCAAGTAATCAATATTTATAAGACACTGGATGTAAAGAACTATAGCCCAAAAATATGATACAATGTTGACTCCACTAACTTCTCAGAGAAGAAAATGACTCCCTTCCTTCCTTTCATACCATTAGCTGGACTAAACATCACTTCTCTCTTAAAGCACAGTGCTTGTTTAGTTAATAAGTAAACCCAATTAACTGATTTTGCACAACATTTAGTAGTAGTTCTCTTTAGAAACTGTCTCCTATGCAAGGATTAAAGTATTTACATCGCTGCCAAAAAATTTATAAATCTTAAGAGTAATGTGCTCAGTGAAGAAAGGTAAAATATACACTTGAGGAATGATTAGTGGCAATTGCTGTTCAATGAGTAAATCAATTATTAATTAATTCATGCTACAAAAATTTCTTGAGCTTCCACCATATATCAGTCATCGTGTAAGGATCTGGGGTTCAATGGTGGGCAAGAGTAGTACCTGCTCCCCAGAAGCTTTGTTCTAATGAATCAGCAGTCAGAATTGAAAGCAAAAATTAGAAAGCCATATAAGATGTTTTGCTTTTGACAAGCTGATTCTAATTCTTACATTTTGTTACAGATTTCAAAATAATGAATAACTTTATACGTTTGAGATGTCATGTAAAAAAGCTGAATAATCAGATACTAAATAATGAATATACATATGTCACACACACATACAAGAAACTATATAGTTATCTCATATAAGGGATTTTAATAATCAGAAAAAAGAATAATTCATTTAGAAAAAAATTTAAAGCATCATACACAGATGACTTTTTATTCATATATAAATAGCATTGACTACTCTAACAAGTCATTGCGATGACATTACTTTAGCAACTATATTATATTTTTCATAAACTTAAGTAATTATAGAGGTGATGAGTTGGAAATTAATTAGTAAAAAGTTACATTATGTTCTATTCTACATTAGAAAATCTATTAGCTAGGGTAAAACTTTATTTGTTAATTTAATGTTGCATTTAAGATAATATGAAAACTATTTTTAGATTATATAATACCAGAATGTCAGAAAATTGTATCAGCTTGTTTTGCATTACTTTAGCCATTTTGTCAAGACATGTAATAAATAATATGCATAGTTTATGCTGAAAGCAACCAAAAAAAAACTGTGACAATCAATACTAATGAAACTGTGTGTCAGAATAACCTCATATTAGGCAAATGGTTCTCAGGTTTTTCTGTTCTCACAAACAATTTTGAACATTTCCTTTAAATGTATATTTGTATGTGAGAATACGTACTTTGTATATGTGTGTGGTTTTATATACATAATATATGCACATACAGATACAGATATTTTTTAAGAAAATAGAATTGGATTTTTTTTTTAAAGGATGATGCAACATTCCACAGAATAAGTGCCATCTTTCCAATCTGTGAATTCCAGAGTTGTTTATTGAATCAGGTTTATTTTGTTTCCAAGGATAGGAAGAACAATTCTTTTATGAAGTACTGAAGACTCTACCTCTGCTACTTAAGGGTCATTTTAAGACTCCCAAATAAAAACAGACTAAATCTCAGAAGAATATAAAGAAGGAAAAGGAGCAGAAGGAGGAGGAGGAGAGAGAAGAGGAAGAGGAAAAGAGGAAAAGTACACACAGTGCTATAAAGTTCACCTGAGACCTGGCCTAGGCTAATAACATATTTTACTTCCAGTTTTCCCTGGGTTTGAGGCTAACAGTGGTACTCTTCCCATTGCTACTAGAAGAAATTTTATAAGGGAATAGAACATGTGCCAAATTACTGCAGAGACCAACATTCTTAATTTTCAGAGGCAGGAAATCTGCTGCCTCATTAAAGCGAGTGCTGCGTTACCGGCCCTCTGGCATGACAGCAGCTGTAAAGCACACAGCAGGCTTGTCCTCCTGACCAGCGAAAAGATGCTGAGAAGCTGACTTTAGAGTATTTCTTAGGGACTGAATAGGGAATATATACTTTAAAATAGGCTAGAAATTATTGTCCAAAGCAAAAATATTTCCATTTATAAACAGCCAATTAGAGGTGGGGAGAATGAAGGAGAGGACCCAGACAGAAGGAGTTTTCTGGAACAGGCCATACCGTATCACTATCCGAGAGGAGTAGTACTCAAGGTAAGCAGTCCTTAAGCAGCAACTATTTCACTAAAGTTTAATGCTTGTATTTTTTTTGTCTCTGGAATTCAGGGTCTATATTTAAGGGTTAAAGAAAGGAAAGTTCAATTTATTTTAAGCATCTTTTCTGCATAACACTTAAAGCACTTCAGTGATCATTTTCCACAGTGGGGAATTAATCTGCACTTTTAGAACAATGACCAACAATCCAAATGAACAGAGAAAATAATGTCTTCTTTGAAGTTATGCTTCATTACTCTAGAAAAGGCCAGGTACTCTTTCTCCGACAGTTCATATTCTCGACTTGCAGTAATTATCAAAACAATTTCTATATAATTTTTTTTACTTTGCAATAACTTGAATTCACAAATTTAGAGATAAAGCATTTACATTTTTACTGGAAATCTGAATATGAAGGTTTTAAAAGGATAATGGGCTTTTCATGGATTTCTATTGTGTGGTTAATGACACTTGGTCTATAAAAGATTTTTGAATTCTTATCACATAAAGAAATTCTTATACTTGAAAATAAGCTTTATATATAATTGGCAGATTTGATTCCTCAGTATATCTGCCTTTTGTAAAATAAGAATCTCTGAGATACTGTGCTTCTGATGGAATTTACAAGCCAACGTTGTTTAATTATTCATGATGTGAGATCCATCAAGCCAAGAGATTCCTAAGGGGACAGATGAAAACAATTTGCTTATCCCATTTGGGTCAAACACTCAGAGTTGAGCAAAAATGCCTTACGCAGTATAGACAACAGATTCTTTTTGAGGTTGATGTTTGAAAATGCTAAGAACAAGATGCTGTAGCCACAGTAATTAAATTCCCCAAGAACTTGTGTTCTTGTGACATTTTTTGTGTGTTTCCACTCCAGGTTAAGAATATTCCTTTATTAGTAATAATAAAAGAGCAAAGTATTAATTTTTAGTCAAAAATATTGAATAAAAGATAATTTTAATAAGTCCAAGTGGGTTGGTGATATTAATAAATTCCTTCTACCCAAGGCACAATGCTGGATACTGAGAGTTTCTCAAGGTTAACTCAAATACAGTTTGATAAGTGAAACTATTCTTCATTTTAATTCTTTAATATAATTCCTAACTCTGCAAATTTTACTCTTTAAATATCCTTTCTAGGCAAAGAACATCATTTCCTGTGTAGCTCACATTTAAGCTTTCTTACAGGGCAAGATTTAAGGAGGTAAAACAATGAAATTCATAGAGATATTATGAATAAGGATAAAATAATAGAAAAGACTGGAGATTTTCTTTGTAGATAAAACAAAAAAAGGAAGAAAAAGAGGCAGAGTAGAATACATTTATGGTCAAATTTTAAGCGATATTACCACTGGGCACAGTAAGCAGCTAAGCATTTTCAAATTTATCTTACTTTAATGAACCAGCATCCTATCTCTGTTTAAAAACGGAGAATATTGCTTGCTTTACTTTGGAAAGAATTACTTTTTCTTAAGGTAAGGATTTCATGTCCCCCACTAAATTCTGTGATACCTCTACAGTTCCTCTAAATATTTTACTTTTGGTGAGCTTTATATTAACCCCAACACTTCTGCTTTAATAATCAGATTTGAATTTCTGGAATTCATTATCTCCTTTCTTGGAATGTCAACACAGCTAAAATTTGCAAACCTGCCTGCTTCAGCAAAGTTCAGGTTCATGATCTCTAAGCAATCATAAATCTATTTGGATAGGAATTTCTCTAGTGCACAGGAATATAAAGTATCATAAACCTAAGTTTAAAAACATTAAGTGTTTCCTCTTAGCACTTATGTTCTGAAAAGCAGCAACAAAAACAATTTCAATGGAGGCACAATGGAAGAACAAAAGCACATTTACTGACATTTTGCTTTTAATAAATGTTAAACACATTCTCTAAAAATCTATTGTTAAGAGATTAATTATGTCCCCCAAAATTCATATGTTCAAGTCCTAACCCCCAGTAGCTCGGAATGTGGACTTATTTGCAAATAGAGTCATTGCAGATGTAATTATTTAAGAGGAGGTTTTAATAGAGTAGCATGGGCTCCTAACCCGGTATGACTGATGTCCTTACAAACAGGGCGTATTTGGACACAGAGTCACACACACAAATAGACTGCCACGTGAACGTGAAGGGAGAGATTGAGTTGATGCATCTACAAGCCAAGGAGTGCTGAAGATTGCCAGCAAACCACCAGAAGCTGGAAGAGAAGCACGGGACAGACAGTTCCTCACAGCCCTGGCAAGCACTCAATCCTACTGACATTTTGATCTCCGTCTTCTAGACTCCAGAACTGTAAGACAAAAAATTTCTGTTGTTTAATCCACCTAGTTTGTGGTACTTTATTACAGCAGCCCTCATAAACTAATATACCTAAAATAAATTTTGACCATAGTAGCTTTCTGATTCTAGTATACCATCAGCTTATTTTGAATTTTTATTTGAATTGATATCTTTCTTTGGAGTTTATCTCCTTCAAATTTCTGCCACCTTCAATATACTGGAGTCATTTCCTAAAAATTGCCTTTATTTCCATGATGCTGACCTGAACCAACAGTAGTAATGCAAGGTGCAATGTCTTCCTTTAATATAACAAATTTGCTGAAAAACTAACGATTTTACTGTTGTTGCTTTTGGAGATCACTTATTCTTTCATTTGATATTTTCCTAGAAAAAAGTTAAAATTTTTATTTGCTCATTACATAGCACATAAGCAGTTACAAGCTAAAGATTCCTCAGTGCAGATTTCACTATTATTTTAAATTGTGTCACTTTGAGATGCCTCTTGTGATCTACTCTGTCTACAGAAGGGCATTACCTGTAGAGCTGGTAATATTCGTTATTCAAGAGAAACCTCTATTGAAGGCCAAACTAGAGCTATGAGATGGATAAACAAAGGTTTTCATCATTAAGAATCTCATAATCTGCCATGAGAGACTGATATATAAACAACTAATCAAAATATACTGAGCTGAGTCCTGCTAAGACTGTAGCTAACAGTTACTGAGTGTTTACTATACTCCAAAGACGGCTTTAGGCACTCAGAAATGTTAATCGCATTTAATTCTATAATAGGTTTAGGAGGTGAGTACTATTATTATTTTCACTTTACAGATGAGCAAACCAAAGAAAAGACAAGGAAACTGCTCAAATTCACATGGCTAACAAGTGACAGACCCAGGATTCAATGAGACAAAGCCATACTCTTAGTCCCTGTGCTACAAGTGCTGTAAGAGTTTGGGTGTGGAGGATGAGATCAGGGATGCCGAAACAAAAGCACTTTGTTTTGTTAAAGGCATTTAAGCTGGGCCATGGATAAATTTCACAAGGAGGTAGATAAAGAAGGGTGAATGTATCAGGAGGAAGAAATCCCCAGAGATCTGGTGGCAGACACAGGCAATCATAAGTAGTTGAGTATGGGTGGAGCTGATAAAAGATAAGGAAATAGGGGCGGCAAAGAAACAGGACAGGAGCTTGAAAACAGAGTATGGAGCACAAGGAATGCCCTGAGAAGCAGTTTGGAGATTACTCTGTATAAAAAAGCAGTCACCATTGGGTTTGGAGCATTTATTTTTTATTTTTTATTTTTTTTTTATTTCAGCATATTACAGGGGTACAAATGTTTAGGTTACATATATTGCCTGTGCCCCACTTTGCCTCAGAGCTTCAAGCATGTCCATCCCCTAGACTGTGCGCACCTCACCCATTAGGTGTGCATATACCCATCCCCCCCACCTGCCCAACACATGATGAATGTTACTACTGTATGTGCACTTAAGTGTTGGTCAGTTGAGTCAGCTAATAACCAATTTGATGGTGAGTACATATGATGCTTGTTTTTCCATTCTTGTGATACTTCATTTAGTAGAATGGGCTCCAGCTCTATACAGGATAATACAAGAGGTGCTAGATCATCATTGTTTTTTTGTGGCTAAGTAGAACTCCGTGGTATACATATACCACATTTTATTAATCCACTCATGTATTGATGGGCACTTGGGTTGTTTCCACATCTTTGCAAGTGTGAATTGTGCTGCTACAAACATTCTGGTGCAGATGTCTTTTTTTATACAATGTATTTTGTTCCTTTGGGTAGACAGCTTTTGAGCATTTGAGAGACAGAACCATGTCTGTGTGTTTTAGATGCACCACTGGTGGCTATTGGTAGAAGGCAACACAATTTTAAAGTTGATTCTGAGAACACATGTCCAGACCACATGCAAATGTCTGAGGGTCCGCCTCAAACTACTCAGAAAATAGTGATACATATATATGGCTATAATTAACATAGAGTTACAATTATCATCTGTATATATAAATAGAAAGGCAAATGGAGTAAAATGTTAACAACAGATGAATCTAGGTAAAGTGTGTATAGATGCTCTTTATACTACTTTATTTTGAAATTTTTTCGTAAATATGTTTTAAAAGCACAAAATGCTTTCAGATTAGTGGTCGCCAGGGTCTGGGAGTAAGGGGAGACAGGGAGAAACTGCTTGATGGATAAGCATTGAAAATATTTAAGAACTAGACCAAGGTGGTAGCTGTACAACATTGTGAACGTACTAAATGCCACTGAATTGTCTGCTTACTTATAAAACGTTGTAAAAGGTATATATACCAACATTTTCAGGACTTAATTCTGCTTCCCAGACATCAGCCAAATTCCAGTTAGGATTCAGCTGCCTTAGGAATATTCTCCTGCATCTTTAAAGGTTGTTGGCATAAATGATAGAAGCTAAGGAACATTTTGAAATGATGTAGTTATTAATTGGCCAACTAAATATGCAATGGCCTACGTAACCAGACTGCTATCCCAGGAACCATTAGAGGAGAGGAGGGATCATCAGTGTAAGTGGCAGTAGGAGAACTAATTGACAATCTCGGAGGTATTGCTATGTCTGAGTGGCCCACTCATGTGCAAGGCCTAGTTGGAAATGAACAAAGTTGCTCACTTTGAAGAGAGATTTTAGGAACCATTTTAAATGTGCATTATCTATGAAATCAGTGATAAGTTATTAAAGAATAAATTATTATAATTTAAATCAAACATATCCAAGTATATCTAAATACCAAAAACTAGAAAAATTAAATGATTAAAAAATCAAGGCTTTATAAGAAGTACAAATAGCATATTATTTGAAATAAGTAGTATTGCTCTAGGTTTTAGTAACACTTTTATATGTTCTGAATGCTTTATCTTACCTAAGCCTAACAACCTTAGGAAAAAGGTAGAACAGACATTGCAGAATGTATTTTCCATATGAAGGCCATACAACTAGTAGACATAGAATCAGAAGTAGCTCTTCCTACCATAACCTAGACATACACCAAGTCAGATCAGTTACTCAACTTCAGAATACACAGTGAATTTTTCTATTATGCACTGGTTTTTAATTCAATTGCAGTGGATAACATTTTTAACAAAATTTTTATTCCAGTTTTTTCAAACATAATATGAAATTGAGTTGATTTGAGTCACTTATTATAGGTGTGCTATATTCAAAGTCATGGAAAGGACAGAAGTTTCTTTATATCCTAAGGATTTTTTGTTTTCTTTTATTCCAAAGAAGAACTGGCCTGGGGAACATAAAACGTGGGAAAACACTGAATTCAAATATGCCAAACACTACTGCTGAGGGAATAGGATCATTCATCATATGAGGATAATGCACATCCAGGGTTTTTTTTAAAAGTAATAGTCTGCCTACATTGATTTATAAGTGTGCCTCACTCATCCAGATTTATTTATTTGATGGCCTCACTTACCCAGAACATAGTAACAGACCAAGAAGTAAGCAAGTGTCATTGAAAGTAACTTTAGTTACTTTAATTAAAGTTCCTAAGCTTATCTCATTGAAGAGTTAGGCCCACGGAAAGCTAATGTTCTGTTTTAGGTACACTATCCCAGATTCTCAAAGACGGTTGAAGATTAGGATAACTGGGGGAGGGAGAGACTCACTGAAAGAACATACGAGCCACATGGGCAAAACCACAAAAGCAGGCAACAGACCAAAAAGTACATTTATAAATTGAGTTATTTACTCATCGACTCAATCATCAATACTGGATACCTATTAAGTGCCAGAGATTATATCAAGTGCTGAAGAGACTAAGATGAATCAAACTCAGCCACAGCCTTCAAGGTGCTTCCAGTCTGGCAGAGTGGCAGACATGCAGCAAGCAACAGAGCAGCATGACACATGTTTGTTTAGGACATAAAATCGACAAAAAGGAGAAAATGCATTACAATGGTGGCCAACAGGCTTACACCCTTAAATCACAGGCACGTCTCTGTACCTGAATAAAACAAAATTTTCCTGGATTTAACAACTATGACAGAGAATACCTGCAGTCACCACTAACCAGAAGTGAGTTTTGAAACAGGATTATGAAGTCTTAAGTGATGGTGGGGCCAATAGAGGAAAGAAGCCTTATCTCTGAGGAGTGCATGGAACATACTCCTCATTGACTCATGCTGAAATTTTATTATAATATACTAAGCCACACCTTTGACCCAGGTAGATATTTACTAAATAGTGACTAAATGCCATGGAATATTCTAGGTGCTTTCCCTTACATTATTTCATTTTTCTCATTTATACACATGATGATGACTCTGAATCATTACGACACCACAGCACATTGTTTGAAAACAATGGCAAAGATGGCAACGCCTGCTGATGACAAGAACGCAGAGAGAGATGGGCATCCTCACACACTTCTAGTGGAGGTATTGTCATAATTTTTCTGAAGGCAAGGTGTGAACAGTTTGCACTAAAATTTGATCAATTGAACTGAAAGCCTAAAATGACAGCCTTGTCTTTTGACCTACTAAATCCATTTTTAAGAATTTATAATTAAAAATGTCACAATGTAGACACAGATGTATAAGGTTGTTCTTTGCAACATACTATAATCATGAAAAACTGAAACAATCTAAATTGCTAACAATATGTATATGTTTAAAATGAGTCCAGTATACCCATTTGATAAAATATTATGCAGCCATTAAAAACCACACATTCCAAGAATATTTAATGATGTGGGGAAATGCTTGCAAATAAATTTATGTGACATATACTAGATTAAAAAGGATTTCATTTTTTTAAAATATGCATGCAGATAAGAAGATGGAAAGAAAATAAACCGACATGTTAAAACTGATTTTCTCTAGATGATGGGATTAGAAATAGATTTTTATTTTTATTTTCTCCTTCCTATATCTCTATTTTCAAAATGTTATATAATCACCATGAATTATTTTTAAACTCAAAATATATGTTATAAAAATAAAGAAGGCGAAGAATTTTCTAATCCATTTATGAAAGGTTTCCACATAAACTTGTTAAAATTAAAAAGTGTTAGTGCTTAAATCTGTAAGTTTTATTCATTAGGAAAATTCAGTTATATGAAACAGCTCATTTCCTGATGATATTAGATAAGTGAGGTGTTATTACAGTATTTCTAAAAGTTGTCTACCATCTGTGAGTTTATTTTTTAATTGTCTATGGTTTTCAAATCTAAATGTAATATTGTTTTCACATATAAAGGTCTAACTATGACTTATGGTGATTGATTCGATAGCTTGTATTTCTCCTGTTTTTGGTTCCACCAAAACTATTCATTGATAAACCACTTCCTCAGAAAAATTACAAAATATTTTCCCTATTTTACAGATGAATCAGGCAGAGGTATGTTAATGCTCCTAGTACACAAAATGAGACACACCAGTACCAGTGCTCTGCTGAAGCCAGCTTGGGAGCCTATTCGACACCTCTTTTTCCAGCTCTGCATCAGTGGTATTATTCTGGTAGCTAGAAATTGGGTATCCTGAAAATATTTACACCTAGGAAATCTTCAAATACTATACCAAGGCTTTTTATTTTTTATTTTATTATTTTTTCCCAGTAAGCCAAATTACTAGCATACCACTGCATATAACACAACAGTATGTTTATTCTAATAATGTTTAATTAGTCCAGGGCCACAAATCTGTTAGGTATTCAAAAGAGATATCAGGCTCCACAGTGTAGAGATCTTGGTTTGCATTGTTCACTGATATATTCTAAGCAACTAAGACAGTGCCTGTATACCACAGTTGCTCAATGAATATAAGTTTCATGTTTTTACTAGATAACCTGAAGATGATGAAACTTTTCTAAGTTACTCACATATCATCCTAACTTTATTTTTTGGCCTTCTGTAGAAACTCTTCTCTTTATTTTCACCTCTTTATTTATAATTGCTGTCTTTCTGCTAGTTCTTTAAGCTATTATCATATTTCTATTGTCATGTTTACTGAAATTTAATCTAACTCCCGTACCAACAACTAACAAGTCGCCAAGCACCTCCTTATTAACAAGCCAAATATTTTCCTCCTATTTATTCCACCTTCTCTGAAATATTTTACAATTGTGATAGAATCCTCTTTCTTGAAACTTCTTTCTCACTAGACCTTAGGGGAACTGGCATATTCTAATTGCATGTTCTATTATACTTTTCTTTGTCATACTTAAGTTTTTCTTTTCTTCTTCTCTCAGCCTAACAATAGTATTTATAAAAAGTTTAATGGTCACCTCTTTGAGCTTATTTCTTTGTGATTTCCTTTCAAAAAGTGTATGACTTCATCTCTCACCTCTAATCTAAAACATTCACTTCTATGAATTTACTCTTGTTCTTTTCCTATGCTCAGTCGGAAATTTCTAACTAGCTACTTGACATTTCCATTAAAAGCCTAAGCTTTACATCAAATTTGGCAAAAACTAGATATATTATCTCCCTTACAAATTCCCTTCCTCAGATAACTCCTGTGTTTTTGTATGCCAGATGGGAGGTTCTCTAACCCCCGCTGCCATTCTTGGTCTTATCTACCATGTCTTTCCCAGCACAAGCTTTACACATTACTACAAGATGAGTCAGTTGTCCTGCAAAGCTTTTTCTTCCAAGAAGTTCTCAGCAACAAATAAAATGAATTATTCATTTGGAGTTTTTTTCCTAAACATTACATCTTCAATGTTGGCTCAGTCTACAAAAGCCAGCATCCTCTGTGAAGCTGCATCAGTTTCCTGAGTCGCAGGACACAGCACCCTGTAAGCATGGCAACAGGCCGGTTAATGGAACAAAGCTTCACTATGTACTGATAACTCTGAAAATCTTAATTCCTTTGTGGAGAAATGACGAGGTATATTATCAGGAAACGGAATTATAAAATGTTTCCAGATCAAGCTAAGCACCTGTAGGTGAGTGAATGTAGAATTAAGCTTAGAAATCTTACCTTAAGTAGAAGTTGAATGAATTGTGTTCATTCTTTGAAACCTATTGATTTGCAAAACCAATATTGTCTACAGGAGGCAATCCAGAACTGAAAATAATTTAGAAAAAAGTTCCAAAGATAGATAGGTTATTTGAAGATTAACCTTTATCACTAATAGCTTCTAAAGAATGGGTGTCCATACTTATTCAATAATTATTTTGTTCATTAACTCCTTATGTATAAAATTGCAACTGATACCATGGGGGGTGGCTTGATGAATAATATGGATTTATGAAAGACAGTGGTAAATATTAAGAAATACCAGGGACTTGTAGATAAGAAGTATCCTGACTCTACCACTTAGTTTATGGGAAAACTTGGAGGATGCCTTAATTTTTCTAAAGCCCAGCTTCCACATTTGCGATATTAGAGTGAGAAAGCTAATTTACAAGTTACCGAATGAGAGATAATTTACATACCATGTTTCTCTGTAGTAGACTTTCAGTAAATGATATTTATTATTATTTATGAAGCTAAAGAGAATAAACAGATACATAGTAACAAAATTCCCCTTTACCTTAATACCTAAAGCAACAGTTCTCAAAATTTTGGTCGCTCTACTTCTTTAGACTTCAGAAATTATTGAGGGCTCTAAAACTTTTTTCTGTATTTAAAATATATCTATGAATACTTATAATAAAACTTGAAATTTGAAAAATGTATAATATTTATGTATCAATTCATCTTTAAGTAACAATTATAAATTAATTATATATTAATATAAATAATATATTTTATATAGAATTATGATATTTTCAAAAACAAAACTAGTGAGAAGAGTTGCATTGTTTTACATGTTTGCAAGTGTCTTGAATGCTGGGATTAATATAAAAGAGTTGTATTGCCATATCTGCTTCTTCATTCAATATGTTGTGATATGTTGTTTTGCTTGAAGCATTAAAAGAAAACCTGACCACACACAGATATATAATTGAAAGGGTATCAGGAACCCTGAGTGATGCTCAGATCTCACTTTGAAAACTGCTTACCTTAAGAAGTTAGTCAAGACAGCTTCCTGGAAGAAGTGAGTATAAGTCAATTCACAGGTGGTGAGGATGACAACAATAACAGTTATAATAAATGAGGAGTAATAGGCAGAGACACAACAACACAACATTCTGGGCAGGGCTAACATCTATGGTTAGGTTGGAATGTGGAACTGAATGTACCCTAAAATATCATGAGAGCACAAAGCCAGCAGGAGTAATATATCAGTACAGAAGAGAACTGAAAAGAAGCTGGAGATAAAGTAGGGGTTTCAAGGGTGGGGAAACGTAGGATGGGAAAACTTCTAAGTACAATTGGGAGTAAGCACATTGTGATCTATATTTTGTATTGACTTGTTTTCAAATTGTGTCACATGAATAATATTCTACTAATGTTTTTGAACAAGACGATTCTTTTTAGTGAAATCGTAGTTTTAATTATTCAGAATAGTTAGTAATTCTGATGATTGAGGGGTACGTATGGAGTCCCAGACCACTCGCAAACATTCTAGCACTCCCCAGGGATCTTCAGCCTGGGAGCAACCAGTTTCTTCATGGAGCTAGATTTGAACAAAAAAGTATCCCAGAGGCATTAGAACAAGGTAGAGATTGTGTCTCTCCTGTATAAAATAATTCAGCATGACCAGAGTTACAAATAATCCTCATGGAAGATGTGAGGGATAAAAAGTGGATGGCTGAAGGAAGCCAAGAAGAGACAGACTTTGAATTTTGAATAGAATAGCTAGGGAGAAAATTTATTGCTGGAATTAAGTCTCAGAAGAAAATAAACACCTTTTCTTGATTTTGGTTGGTAATATCCAGGTATCAACTCCCGATAGGATAGAAATTGTATATAAAAGAAAGAAAACAAATTAATGACAATCATTTGAAGTGGAGGGGGTTATTAAAATAGTAGATAATAACCACTGCCTGGGAAATAAGTTGAAACAAAAAGAAAATAATAGAACAGCAGGAGGTTGTTGTATTAACCTGGGTGTGAGGTAACAAGGCCAGAAGGTTGAAGTCACCTGAGAGACAGAATTATCTGAATTGGAGACTAAGGTAGGACATAAAACCAGGGAAGAATGTGGCAGAGGCAGGGAGGAGGTGACTTCCTAATGAAATGAGGAACCCAGGGAAATGCTCGCAAAAAGAGAGAGCCTCAAGTCCAAGAATTAAACAAGAGCAATAAAGACACTGAGGAAGACAGGAAGTGGTAAAACCTAATGAAGAAAATTTTGCGAAGAAAAGAGTGGTTTAGAGGACAAAAACAGATAAAAAGTTAAGAAAGCTAAGACCTAAGAGTGCCATTGGTACCTTGCTTGTTTTCAGTGAAAATGCAAACATGTATTCATCATCTACGGTGTGCAGAGCACACTGTTTTAGGGGCTTTACTTCAGTGTTGCTCAAAATGGGGCCAATAGACTACTGCTGTGGAGCCAACTATTTGCTGTCAGTTTGCAATGAGATAAGTACAGAAATGAGAGCAAGCTTTGAAAAACTTTCCTAGCAATTCAACATACTAACATTGCTGAAATTAATAATAAAAATTTCTTTCTAATTTCAATTAATTTCTCTTATAATTAATCTTTTGGTACTTTACAAAAGTATCAGTCTGCAATTGGTGATAATTGGTAGCAAATGGTCCTTCACCATAGATAGTTTAAGAAGCACAACTTTTCATGCTTTTATCTGATTTCTTTCTCACAGCTATGTTATGAAATAAATGTTATTCTTATGCCCACTTTCCATGTGAAGGATTGAGGCAATGGGCAAACATGCAGCTACTAAGTGGTAAGAAATTTACCCTATACAGGTGAGGAAGATTTGGAAAAGAGGGTGAAGAAGAGAAAAAAGAAGCAAGAAAAGGAGAGAGATTTTTGATAGATGTTATTACGATATATTTTCAGGGTATAAAGAAAACATCGTATGAGGAGATAATCTTTCCAGTTGCTTGTGTGAGTGCCTGGGACATGATTCAACAATATTTTTTTTACTAAATCACAGGTATTTACAGGACAATGCCAAAGCCAAGTTGAAAATTAAAACGATGGTATGATGTTGACTTGTGAGCTACTATTCTCCTATTCCTCACCTATGTATTGAAGGCCTACCACATACAGGACACGGAACCATGCACAAGAGACTGGGGTCAGGTAATGCTCACGCTGGGTGAAATCAAGTAAGTTAATAACATTTCTAAGCCTCCGTTTCCACCTCTATATAATGGTGATGGTAATAGAACCATCCCTATTTGAGAATTAAATGAGATAGGCCATGCAAAATTCAGCACAGTGCCTGACTAAAAGCAAGGACTCAAAAACTGAAAATAAAAATAAATGGGATGGGGAAAACTAGTGCACTCAGGAGCCTGTATTTTCCTAAGAGGATTGGATAACCACATGGTTGGCTAGAGTGTAAAACTCCCCTGGTGCTCAATAAAAGCTCTAACTGAATTTGGTATTCTGCCATCCTTTTAATTCAGAATCAAGGATTTCAGCCATGCACAAACAGTTCAATGTGTCTGATTGATTTCCTCACATCAAGACCCATGTAGGTGTTAATTGCTTGGAGTTGACTGGGAGATGTATCTGACTTGCTTATAACGGACCTCCTTGGTGCTCAATAATTTCTAGAGTAAACTCCTGTCCCTTCATACTCATGTCATTGTCTCTGCTTCATCCTTGAGTGGGATACTGTCCAGACATCTCTAAGGAAATGGCCTAAGTTTCTATCAAATCCATCCCTACAAGACTGTTGCAGAGTGGACAGACTGAGTTTTACGTCTGAAGAGAGAGAATTTCCTGGGCACTCTTCATACTGTGAGTACATCAGAGTCAACTGAAGTTGGGACACTAGGTCTAATATCTATACCCCATGGCTTATCCCTGAAAACATTTCTTTTACAGCCATATAGACACCAAAAAATAGATTATATCCAAATTATAATTTATAAACCTTTGTAGGCTCAACTTTTGTCTGGGCCAAGGAAATAGAAATTCTGGAATATAGACTGCATCTAACTTTTGGCCAACAACACAATTGCAAAGAATCCAAACAATCAGTTGCTAATCCTACTTCTACACCTGCTTGTTCCCAGAAAACGATTTACGAAAAACAACATGCCTTCAGTTCTTGAGCTCTGAGGTCATATTCAGATCATAACATCCAGGATTTTAATAGTTCAATATTAGCTGGCTGATCTATTATATTCTTTCTTTGGGTTGAGTCATCTTACGAGTATTTCACAAATAACTACAAATACCTACAATACAGTTTTATAAGTCAAAAGGGTAATTACAGCACATAAAAATTCCTACATGATTTATAAAAATACATATTACAACTCTAAAATTTTGTAATCAGCACTTATTACCACAGTGCCTGGCCTACATTAGTAGCTCTCTAAATATGTGTTAATTAATATGCTAATCAATAAATATTTATTTTTAAAATTATTGTTTTGAGTATGTATCTCAGAATTCTCATAGCAAAAATATAAGTCTGCATGGCCAACTTTCATCTTCATATGTTATAAAAATAATTGCTTCTCAAATAATTTGGTTTTAAATAAAACTTCAAAATTCCTAATAACCCTGATAACAGCTTTATTAATAAGGCTCCTGATTATAATTTCTTTTTAAAAAAATAAAAATACGTACTTGATGCATTAAAAATGTGCCATTACAGTATTTAACTCCAAATTATTTAGAACTTGCTTCTCACTCAAACCTATTATAAGGACTCTCTTGAAATGGGTCTATCTGTGAATTATGGCATAAAATTATTATAAATATATTTATGGTAATAGTTTTATTTTGCTTCTTTAAGTGCAACCAGACACTAATTTCCTCCAGATTATTTCAGATATTGTTAAAAAATGTGAACAAAAACATCTGCCATGATTTCCTATGATCTTGTTTTCAACAAGAAATAAAATATCTCATTGATCTATTACAGAAGCCAACTATTTGTCAATATCTGCTTACTATAACAAACTCGATAACCAGAAAATTAGCATGTGTGGTCTCTGATCAACCAAACAAATGTCACTGAATTTATGCATTAGTTAAAAGAGAGTTGTCAGTCATTCTTTCCAAGTCTGTTTGCTGTGAAATTCATATGTGCATGTGCATGCACACACACAGGCATTTGAAAAAACCTGGGGGTTTGTTTAATCGTCAACAAAATGGAAATAGAAAATTACAATTGTCAGTGTTGCTCAATGAAAAGAAATGTTGAAATTTCTTCATGCACTCAGTAAACAAACGTATTTTAACTAACTGAGCTAAGCAATGAGCTGAGCATTAAGAACAAAATGATGAACAAAACAGATAATGCTATAAGATCACTTAGTTTAGTCTAGTGGAGGAGATGGGCCGTGAGCTCAGCATTAAGAATAAAATGCCCTCTTCCTTCTTATTGACAGAGCTTGTCTCCCACCACTAAGGCTAAACACGCTAGATCCTTGCTTTATTAGCCTCCCTGCAGCTAGAAAATGGGTGGAGAATGTGTTCTAGTACTGACCTACGGAGCCTTAGTGACATCTGCTAAGTCCTCTTAAAAGGTTTTCCTTCTTTAATGAAATGTGAAACAGTGAAAAATAAGCATGTCCTGTGCGAAGGCATAATCCTGAAAAACGCTGCAGCTGCCTTGCTCCCATTATATCTATTAGCCTATCTATCTTTCTATCTATCGATCTTTTATTGGTTCTGTTTTTCTGGGTAACCTTGACTAATACATTTATAGATGAGTTTATATTTTATTTCCACTACAGAATGATAGGTCCATGACACCAGGAAAATAGTTTGGCTTACTCATATCTGTACCCACAGTACCTAGAAAAAGTTTCCATATTGTGAGCATTCAACAAAATATGACTTATATTTTCATACAGCAATAAGAAAATTTGAATGTGAAAGCTGGCAGGAAAATTGACAGAATTTATATCTGATATCTTTTATTTTCTCTGTAAAGCAGAGAAAGAGGTCATCTGTTTACAGTAAGAGTAAGGGAAAGGATGGATAGATCAAATGTCTGCTGAAGTAGAGAAGCTTTGAAATCCTCACTGCATGAACCAACAGACTAGAGAAGGGCCATAAAATTGCCAGATTCTGCTAAGGGCTCATCTGCAGTTGGTCCGTATGAATTTAAAATATTCCCAAACTCCTTGTTTTCTTATGTTCTCCAACAGTGTTCAGCTGCCCTGGTGCCAGCACAAAGAAAACCCTACTCAGTTCAACCAAGAATGCAGAAGGCTACTGATATATAAAAAACCACAATGGCTCCAAAGTTTTAGCAGTCTGAAGACATTAAATGTGGAAGAAAACTATCCAACGTACCTCAGCAGGCTCTAAAACCATTAGTGTATTACTGCAGTGGGTACCAGATGAGCTCACTGTACGGGAAGGGGAACATGCTCAGGAATTGGAGCCAGTTCAGCCACTTACCAGCCATGTGATCACTGGCAAATTACCTAATCTCTCCAAGTCCCAGGTTTCGCTTCTATAATTTGAAATACATATGAAGAGTTGTTTTGAGCCCAGAAATTAAGCTTTAATTAACCTGGGAATGTTATACATGCAGAACAGACCATTCTACTATAATACCAAATAAAACAAAAGGCATTGATTGACAGGAAACCATGACAGGTCTTCACACAAATAAGTTTTTTATAAATATATATATTTCCTTGCATGTTGCATTTCTGAAGCATCAGAATAAAATACCAAATAAAATATTTTCTATAATGTTAAAGTGCTATAAATATATATACATATATATGCATATATAACATAAATTAATTATCTCAGCATGATCCTGCAGTCTGCAGTTGCAACTATCTAGCCTTTGAGACCAGAGAGTACAAAAAACAAACTAACGTGGTAAAGGCATTTTCAAATTTTAACTTTTTTGAAAGTTAAAATTTTCTACAAGGAACCAAATTAAAGTAAACTAGAAAATATATATTGTTTGGCTTTTGATTTTACTTCTACAAAATAACAAGAATCAGAAACATGTAGTTTTGAAAGACCAAAATCCACATATTTGTACTTAATAGCTGTAATTTCTAGAACATAAATAAACTATGGAAAAGTTACCTTATCAAGATTGGAAGAAGAGACAGCAGAAGTAAGGGGGGAATAAATGTATACTGTCTCTGCATGAAATGACATCAAGTGGCTCATTTGATTCAAGCAGAAGTCCTAGTTTTATCTCCCGTTTTATAGACATTAGAGCCTATCCATTTGGATGAGCAGCATTACCTGCTCTCCTTCTGTTATACAGTCAGGTAGCCACAGAAATCTATCAGTCATTTTCTCTAGGCATACAACATAATATCACATATGAAATAGATTTTATAATAACCTTAGAAAAGCAGACATTGAACATTCTGAAAAGACCTTTAAGTCAGAGTTTTCTGGACAAGATCATAATTTCAAATTTCTATAATCTTAGTATTGTATTCTAGTAATATTGCTAAGCATTTTAGAAAGATGCCCAGTATGTGTGATAGTTTTCAAATTGTATTTTTTGCAGATTTTTTCAAGCTAAAATTATATATAGATATCACCAAAAATAAAGTGGAGCAAAAATTATGAGCAAATTAATAACAAAGTGTCAGTATACAATATAATATACCTTATCGTCCAAGAAAATGTGTTCACTGGTCAGTTAAGTGAGTCATTTATAGAATGACATGCTGTCAATGAATAAGTATAGGTAAGTGTAAATTATCTATTTCAAAATTGTACTACCTCAAAAGAATATGATCCCTTCTAATTCTTTACAGCATTACAATTTCTAATACTTAACGGTTATGGGTTTAACTTGCATCACAGTCTTTCTACTGAGAAAATAAAATAATTTCAGCTTAACCATAATGTTTATATTTTTTCTCCCTAAAGCAACAAAAATTCATAAATTTCCACACAAGTAAACATTGCTGAAAGTTGAAAATTAAATATCCAAATTCCAAGACTGAAAGTAAATTTTAAAGATCTGCTATGGGCATTCTTACTGACACTGCAAATATAATATACATTATTTATTCCTTCTTTCCCTTCTCATTAAATGCTTTCAAAAATAGAAAAAAAGTTAAAAATATCTCAAGGCAACAGAAATCATAATTGATGAAGTTATGTAAAACAGTATTGAGAGCAAAGTATGGTTTCAAAAAGAGTTTTAATCACAAAGAACTTCAATTTATCCTTTTATAACTATATATGTTATCCAAGGGAAAAAATTAAAATTTGGCATTCAATTTAAATCTCGTGTTTCCACTTCAAAATAGATGGCCAATTGCCTCCCCTGGAAAGACTGATGATACAAATGTTTTATTATAGATACCAACTGTCTTCAAACCACCCTGTCATTTCCTCTAAACTCGTTTATATAGAGTTATATTTAGTTAATACTGAAGCTTGCTGGCTTACTTAAGAAGACATATATATAATTTGTGTGCATGTGTGTATCTTAGTTGTTTGACCGAGTCATACTAAAATTCATTAGGCAGAAGTATAAATTTTTAAAGTTTTAATACAACTACTAACAGCAGGCAAGTCGTTAATATCCTTAAATTCAAAACCCTAGGTTATATTGTCTCCCATAATGCTTATCATGAAATCTTGCAAACCTTTGATTAAGAGAATTAATAAAATACTTTTCACAAAATTAATTTGTTGCTTAATATAGTTTTGAAAATAATATTTTATAATTGTTTCTAGCTTAATGTTAAGACTCAATAATTACTGAAAATATACTAGAAAACCAAAGATAAATTTAATCTTTCAATACATACATCCCTATACAGTCATTTATAGGTTAAAGTTATAAAAATTAGTGTGTAGGAATCTCTTTTTCCTTGGAGAATATTACACATGTGGAATGTTACACATTATTTTTGGTTGAAGACAAGAAAAATGCAATCTTCTTTATTAAAAAGAGAGACTAAACCAAGTTAACCCTATAATGAAAACAATTACAAAGATTTGATATGAAATATTACTGGTAACTTTAAATGAAAAAAAATTCAATACATTTGAAATAAAACTATAATAACTCAATACTCTTCTATATACACCATCCCATCTAGTTTTTCAAAATATTAAGATTTTCATTTAATGATTTTTAAAATCAAGGATAGATAGCAATATACTCAACACAAATAACTGCATGAGGAAACTGGGTAACAGAATTAAGCTCCCAAATGTTGTTGGCATTTTTCCAACCTATGAGGACACTTTAATTTCTCCAAATTTAAGTCAATTGCTGTTTATACATATTTTTACATAACTGAAGTATAAATGTCATGGTTTTGAAGTTAAAAGGGCTAATATGCACTTTGACTTTCTTGAGGTTTATTTCAAAATACTAAATTTAGATTAATACAGAAGGCATCTGGGAATTTATGTCATGGCAGGCAGTTTAACAGATTTAATGCACGCTTCACATACAGGCATACCTCATTTTATACCTCTTCAATTTATGGCATTTTGCATACTATATTTTTTACAAATTGAAAGTCTATGGCAGCCTTGCATCAAGCAAGTCTATCAGGACAATTTTTCCAACAGCATTTGCTCACTTCATGTAGTAATTTTTGCAATATTTCAAACTTGTTCACTATTATTTTATCTGTTGGGGTCATATATGATCTGTATTCTTTGATTTCACTACTGCAATTATTTTGGGATGTCACAAACCACATCCATATAAGATGGCACACTTAATTAATAAATGTTATGTGTGCTGTGACTGCTCCACTGACCAGCCATTCTCCCATCTCTCTTCTTCTCCTCCTGCCTCCCTATTCCCTAAGACACAGAAATATTGAAATTAGTCCAGATAATAACCCTACGATGGCCTCTGAGTGTTCCAGTGAAAGGAGAGTTACACATCTGTCACTCTCAATCGAAAACTGGAAATGATCAAGGTTAGTGAGGAAGCCATGTCAGAAGCCAAGATAGGCTGAAAGCTAGGCCTCTTGTGCCAAACAGTTAGCCAACTTGTGAATGCAAAGAGAAGTCTCTTGAAGGAAATTAAAAGTACTCCAGTGAACAAAGAAATGATAAGGAAGTGAAACAGATTTATTGCTGATATGGAGAAAGTTTGAGTGATCCGGATAGAAGATCAAACCAGCCACAACATTCCTTTAAGCCAGAGTCTAATCTACAGCAAGGCCCCAACTCTCTTCAATTCTGTGAGGGCTGAGAGAGGTGGGAAAGCTGCAGAAGAAAAGTTTGAAGCTAGCAGAAGTTGGCTTACGAGGTTGAAAAGGAAAGAAGCCATCTCTATAACATAAAAGTGCAAGGTGAAGTATCTAGTGCTGATATGGAAGCTGCAACAAGTTATCCAGAAGATCTAGCTAAGATCACTGATGAATATGCCCACAATATACAACAGATTTTTCATGTAGATGAAACAGCCTTCTATTGGAAGAAGATGCCATGCAGGCATGTCCTAGATAGATAGCTAGAGAGGAGAAGTCAATGTCTGGCTTCAAAGCTTCAAAAAAAAAAAAATAAATAAATAAGCTGACTCTCTTGGTAAGCACCAATGCAGCTGGTGACTTTGAGTTGAAAATAATGCTCATTTACCATGACAAAAGTTCTAAGACCATTAGGAATTATGCTAAATCTACTCTGCCTGTGCTTTAGAAATGGAAAAACACAGCCATCCATTTACAGCATGGTTTACTGTGGATAAAATGCTATCAAACAGCATTGCATACTACAGAGAAATCTTCCCTGAAAGGAAGAATCAATCAACATGGCAAACTTCATTGTTGTTTTAACTTAAGAAATTAGCACAGCCACCCAAACTTCAGCAACCACCACCCTGATCTGTCAGCAGCCACTGACGTTGAGGCAAGACTCTCCACCACGGAAGGCTCAGATGATCATTCACATTTTAGCAACAAATTATTTGTATTAATGTATGTAGATTTTTAAAAAGACATACTGATATTGCACATTAAAGAGACTATAATATGTTGTCACCATACCTTTTACAAAGATTCCTATAACTCATTCTATTGTGATATTCACTTTATTGCAATGGTCTGGAACCCAACTCGTAGTATCTCTGAGGTATGCCTGTACATTACTTTCTAACTGAACAGAAAATGTTTTTAACAGTAAGAATTAAACCTCAGCTTCTGCAAATATGTGAGAGGAGTGCATTTTTTCTTGTGTTCTCCATCTTGGGACACATACTTTATGGAAATAAAAGCATGAAGCATTTACTCAATCTCAAAGTAATTCCTCTGTATAGTTTCCTATATATTTCTTATTCAACTCCCATTCATCCCTTGCACCAAATTTTGCAAGTTTACAACCATTTCTTAATATAATATTAAAACTCTATAGTGAGCCTCAACAGGTTTGGAAACTTATTCTTCAGGCTTTAAATCAATGCTTCCT
>RJWJ010018207.1:0-31907 GCA_004363605.1 Indri indri | reverse complement strand
AAAATGAAGAAATTGAGGCATGGAGAATTTAAATGACTTCCCAAGGTCACAGAGCTAGTAAATGACAGAAATGTGATTCCACTTCAAGTAGTTTGGCTCTAGATTCCATGCTCATAAGCTCTGTGGGCTATTGCCTCTCCACAAGGTGTGTATTCTTTCAAATGCTCTTATTTTCTGTGAGCTGTATTGATGCTTTGGGGATGTAATTTATTTATGATATCTCTTATTATACATGTATTATCTATTAAATAATTAATCATCTCTAGGTTGAATATTCTACTTTAGATGACCAATGAATGCTGAAGTCAAACTGGCTACTGTACCAAAACTATGTCCCAAGAGTACCTTGTATAATTTCTATTAGAAATGAAAGCAAGCAAATTTCCTCAAGAAGTCATGCCTATGGCATGGCAGGTGCACTTTCTATAATCATGTTCCATGAAATAAACATCTGACTGACTCATTTTTGTTCCGCAGGCCCAGCTGTGCAAAGAAGTGACAATTTACACAAAGATTTAAAATGAAAAGGTTGTCCTCTCCAATCGGCCCCACTTCAAAATTCCCAGCTCTATAAAGAGAGTATTTTAGATACATTCATCTGTGCAGATGTTTAAAATGAAGGCCATAAGCTCTACATTCTGTTCATAAAGAGCTCAAAATTTGTTCAAGAAGAAAATAAGTTAAATATTTTGGTCAAAATATAAAATATTAAGCATTTACTTACTTGTCCACTTTTGGAAACTGAGAGAAAAGTTATGAACACTGAATATAAGTCATAAAAGAGACTATATCATATAACAGATATGTTATACCTACCTCTAAAATTTTTGGATATTGGAGTAGGGTTAACAAAAATTATCCCAGAGCAGAAAAGATACAGCACAGTCTCAACAATTATACATGACACCATTTCACTATCCCAGGTGTTTTTTTGTTCCAACTAAAAGGATTATATTGTTGTAGAGCCATGCTGGATATAGGACAAGAATTGAGATGTATATTAGGAAAGAAAAGTTTATGAACATGATCAGTGGGGCAGATCTAACTCATATGAAGGAAAATAATTCCTGACAAGCTGCAATCAGGTTATGAAAAGCAAAATTTGTCAAACAAATATAATTTATATGAAGTTGTGATTCTCAAAATGTTTCATTCTATCTTCTACTTCAGTAGAAAAACAACAAACTACTTGCTTTTTAAAAAAATCAATGGACTGAATTTTTTCAACCAGTTTTAGCTTTACAGCAAAATTGAAAAGAAAGCACAAAGTCCCCGTGTACATCCTTTTCCCCTCCCACAGCCTCCCCAACCATCGACATCCCATACCATTTTGGTACATTGGTCATGATGGCTTAGCCAACATTAACAA
This sequence comes from Indri indri, assembly GCA_004363605.1. NCBI lineage: Eukaryota > Metazoa > Chordata > Mammalia > Primates > Indriidae > Indri > Indri indri. The sequence goes on along the minus strand of RJWJ010018207.1, from coordinate 30,538 downwards.
TAACCATTAACAAATGGTTATTGACCAAAGTCTATAGTTTACAATAGAGATCACTCTGTACGTTTTATATTCCATTAATTTTGAAAAATGTATAATGACCTGTATCTACCATTATAGTATTATACAAAATAGCTTCGCTGCCCTAAGATTCCTCTATGTTCTACACATTCATCCACCATCTCTCCAATTCCCTTAAAACCACTGATCTTTTTACTGTCTTCGTAGTTTTGCCTTTCCCAGAATGACATATATTTGAAATCAAACAGTATATAGCCTTTTAAGATTCACTTGTTTCACTTATTGATAATACATTTAAGGTTCCTCCTTACCTTTGTGTGGCTTCACAGCTCATTTCTTTTCAGAATTAAATAATATCCCATTACAGAGATGTACCAGTTTATCCATTCTCCTGTTTAAGGAGATTTTGATTGCTTCCAAGTTTGGGCAATTATAAGCAAAGGTAGTGTAAATATTTACACAAAGAATTTTGTGTGGACACAGTTTTTTAACTAATTTGGGTAAATATTAATATAAAGGAATGCAACTGCTGGATCATACGGCAAGAGTATGTTTAGATTTGTGAGAAACTTCCAAGCAAAGAATGGGAATTACTGTTGCTCCACATTCTTGACAGCATTTGATGTTGTCGGTGTTTGAGATTTTTGCCATTCCAATAGGTAAGTAGTAGTATCTCATTATTTTAATTTGCATTTTCCTAATAAAGTGTATCTTGGTACTTTTGTGTTGCTATCACAAAAAGAAACTATAGAATGGGTAGCTTAAGCAATATGCATTTATTTCTTGCAGTTCTGCAGTTTGGTAAGTTCAAGATCAAGGTACCTGCAGATTTAACGTCTGGTGGGTGCCCAGTTCCTGGTTTATAAGTGGCTGTCTTCTCCCTGTGTCTTCACATGGCAGAAAGAGCAAAAGAGCTCTCTTGGGTCTTTTTTTTTTTTTTATACTAGCACTAATCCTATTAGAGAGGGCTCTGCCACGATGACCTCACCCGCTAAAGGCCTACTTCCTAAAACCGTGCATTGTGAGTAGGATTGCAAATTACAAACCGGGGGGACAAAAACATTCAGTCCATACCAAAGTATGTTGTTGATCATCATTTCATATATTTAATTTCCATCTGTGTATCTTCTTTGGTGATGCATCTGTTAGTATCTTTTGCTTATTTATAAACTGAGTTTGTTTTCTTATTGTTGGCATTCTTTGTATTGTTATATTTTGGATAGTAGCTATTTATCAGATGTGTCCTTTGCAAATATTTTCTCATAATCTGTGGATTGTATTCTTAGTCTCTTGACAGTGTCTTCACAGAGCACAAGTTTTTAATTTTACTGAAGCCCAACTCATAAATTCTTTCTTTCACGGATTGCGCCTTAGTGTTGTATCAAAAAAGTCATTGTCAAATCCATGGTCATCTTCTAGATTTTCTCCTATACATGTCCAGTTGTCCCAGCACCAGTTTTGTTGAAAAGACTGTCTTTCTATTTTTTTCTCCATTGTATTGTCTTTGTTTCTTGTCAAAGATCAGTTGACTGTATTCATGTGGATCTATTTCTGGACTAATCCAGATCCATTGATCTATTTATCTATTCTTTTCACCAATACCACATTGTCTTGATTATTGTTGCTTTATAGGAAGGCTAGAAGTTGGGTAGTGTCAGTCCTCCAACTTTGTTCTTTTTCAGTATCATCTTGGCTATTCTGAGTCTTTTGCCTCTCCTTATAAACTTTAGACTCATTTTTTTGATAACCACAAAATAACTTGCTAGGTTTTGATTGAGATTCTATTACGTCTATTGATCACATTGGGAAAAACTGACATCTTGACAATATTGAGTCTTCCTATCCATGAACATGAAATATTTCTCCATATATTTAGTTCTTCTTTGATTTCTTTCATCAGAATTTGTACTTTTGTGTATGTAGACTTTGTATATATTTTGTTACATTTATACCTAAAATGTTTTTGGTGCTAATGTAAATGGTATTGTGCTTTTAATTTCAAATTCCAAGTGTTTATGGCTGATACACACAAAAACAACTATCCTTTTTATAATAACCTAGCATTCTGCAACTTTGCTGTAATTGTTTATTAGTCCCAGGATTTTTTTTTTGGTCAACTCTTTAAAATTTTCTTTATAGAAAGTCATTTGATTTGAAAATAAAAACGGATTTATTTTCTCTTTCCCAATTTGCATAACTCTTAATTCCTTGTGTTATTTTTTTTGCATAAGCTAGAATTTCCAGTGTGATATTGAAAAGGAATGGTGAAAGGGCACATTCTGACTTTTTTCTGATGTTAGTAGGAAAGCATCTACTTTCTCACTATTAAGTATGGTGTTAGCTGTAGGATTCTTGTAGATATTGTCTATCAAGTTGAGGAAGGCTCTTTCTGTTCCTGGTTTGCTTAAAGGTTTTATCACGAGTGGTTATTGAATTTTTAAAAATGCTTTTTCTGTATGTGTTGATTTAATCATGTGATTATTCTTCTTTAAACTGTTGATGCACTTGATTACATTAATTGATTTTTGAATGTTGAACCAGCCTTGCATACCTAGAATAAATCCTACTTGGCCATGGTTTATAATTCTTTTTATGCATTGTTGAATTTGATTTGATAATTTTTGGAGGATTTTTGCATCTATGTTTATGAGAGATATTGATCTGTAGTTGTGGTATTTTTTAAAATTTTGTTCTCTTTTTCTTGTTTTGGTAAAGTTGGTGTTTATAATAGCTTATAAAATATCCTCACTGCTTCTATCTTCTGGAAGAGATTGTAAAAAAAATTGGTATATCCTAAGTGTTTGGTATAATTCACCAGTATCCATCTGAGGTTAACCATTGTTTTTGTTCTCTATTTGGATAGCTCCTTTTTCCATAGGGTAAAATCCTATTTCAAATCGTGGGTATGTAGCACTGCTCTAAGGAGCTCACCATTAAGCAATTTCAATGTAAATTACTTCTCCGAGTCACAAAAAATATTTAGAAAGTGTATAAATACTATCTTTATTAATTGGGAAAACTTTGAAATCTGCTGATAGAAGGCAAGTATTACATAAGAAAGCATTTTATACATTTTTTAGGAAACCAATAGGACAGGACATACAAAGTTATCTACTTCCTTCAGATAATTCTGGCATCTAAATGAAAGATTTTTAGTAATGTAGCATACTATTCAATTAAAAAAGATAATCTTCCATATCATCATAAATTTCTTAATTACAAAAGATTACTTCATTGCTTGGGACCACTAATGATGTTGTTTGACTGTTTCATTGTACAAAATTCAAATTCAAGTCCCAGCTCCAAGGTAACTGTTATAATCCTAAAATTCTTAGTGAATATTGACCACATATCCTACGTTTCCTTATAATCTATATCTGCCATTCATACTCTCTGGGAGAGAGCAATGAGAGTTGTGTAGGCATTTTATTCAAAATATGTAAACCTGAGGAAATTGCAATATTCACAGTAAAAATAAATATTTTACCAAAAATTCAGGAAAATGTGGTGCTTATCACATATCATCATATATATGTGATGTCTATAAATACATGTATATAAAATGTTTGTGTATACTTGTCTATATGTGCATATATGTATATAAATAGATGATAAAAACTCATTTTATCAATAATTTTCCCTCCTTTCAACTAAAATAATTGCACATTATGAAAGTAGATATAACCAGAACATCAGTTATCCTTGGATGTTATAGACAGCCCATCTGTTCCTAAATCCATAACGAACTTCTCATGAGTCAAATGGGATTGATGAAAACATGCCTAGCTAGTTTCCAGAGCTCAGAATAGTCAGTATCGCCAAGTAGAATCAATGGATGGCACAATTGTCTAATGATCTAGAGTTCTTACTACAGCCAATGATTTTTTACACAGGCACTCAACAATTTTCCAGGTTATTGAAGCTAGCCTCCATGTTTAATTAAACAAATTTAGCTTTAGTGAACTGAAATTAATACTGTAAATAATTTAGAAAGCTGAAATTTCTTTGAACTTGATTGCCATTACATGCTACAAAATATCTCATGGGCTACATAGGAATCTGTTTCAAGAGTGTTTTCTGACTTTGATTCTAAAGACCTCATGTAAGAACCCACTGAACAAGACTTATCCACCACAGTGAAATGTAAAAATAAACACAAAAAAAGTATGGTTTTCTGCTCTTTGTAGGAAACAGTCATGATGATTAAGATAGAATGACAGGCTTCAGTGGGGAAAAAGTTCTTTTTATTTCTGCAAACATAATTTGCACCTTATTCTGGAAATGAATTTAGATGAAGGTTTTTTTTAATATAATGAATATTTTCATAATGTGTCTATCACCTAAACCATGTTTTAAAAAATTTTTTAAAAAATTATAATAACAGATTTTACCTACTTTTTTCTAATTCATAAAACAGGCAGTTTCATTATATGTGAAAAGTCTAACATTTAAAAAACACACAAAAAATTACAGATGCACATTTTTTATTTTATAGCACTGTATTTTATTTTATAGTACTATAATACTTGACTAAGAGTCAAGAGATTCCTGTTCTAATTTCAGCCTTGTCAATACCTTGTTTTGTGGGTTTGGCTAACTCACTTGACTTCTCCTGGCATCTGTACAATGAAGGAATTCAACTCAACCTTATGAGTTTTCATGTCAGCTTTATAATTTTATGCAATATTTCCCAGTTTATTAGTTCTGCAAGCTATTCCACTCAAAATGAGGGTTTTATGATTAAACTCATTTGGAAATTTTTACACTTCATTCATTTAATGTAGATTTACATAATACTCTGTTGTATGATCTAAGAATGCCTTGGAGACTCAGTTGACATGTCTTGTCAAGGAAATAGCATTCATAAAGCAATTGTGAAGATAAATGTTTAAAACAGCAATTGTAAAATATCATACAGATGAAATGTACTTAATATTCTGAGATTCTTATTAGCCTGGGCAGTCAACCAAGGCTTTCTTGAGGAAGTGATAATTAAAATAAGATTAAATGGATGTGTAGTGTTTAACTACCAGAAGCAAGAAAAAAAGATATTTCTAGTGAATGAAAAACATGAGCAAATGCCCAGTGACAGAAAGGAGAATGACACTGTAAGACAAAGCCAAAGTGGACCTATATGGCAGACACAGAGATAGTACTTTAGACTGTGGCAGTGTTAAGAACTGGGCTTTCAAAGCGTGTGAGCCAATAAAAGATTATGACTTTGGTGAAGAAGGAAAGTCATTCAATGGATGTTTAGAACAGGCATGAAATGGTTCTGTTCTTGTGTTAACAGAATCCTGAATGCAGAGAAAAGATTGGAGCGAAACTATAGTTGTCCTGAATAAGCCAGTGTAAAGATTATTAGAACGATCAAGGTCAAAATGTTCTGAGGTTGGCCCAGGCTATTAGTGATGAAGATGAAATGGATTTATGAGATATTTAAGTGATAGAATAAATACAGAGAAAAGCAGAGAGAGAATCACGAGGATGACCATTAGGTTTCTGGCTTGCATCGATTGGGAAAGGGCAAGACCATTGAAATAGGAGATCTGGAAAAAATTCTTAGTGTATTCGTTATCTATCGGTATGCCTATTGCAAAACTTTATCTATCTCTATTGCACAGACTTAGTGCCAGTAAACGTGTTGGCTATGGGTTCAGTATCATCCAAGTGTCAACTGCAAAAGAATTTACTTCCACGTTCAGTGGTTGTTGGCAGCATTCAATTTCTCTTCAGCTGTTCTGCTGAGGATCTCAGTTTCTTATTGGCTGTCAGTCGAGGCCAAGCTCGGATCCTTATCCTGTGTCCCTTCCTTAAATGGTGGTTTGCTTCCTGAAAGCCAGCAAGGGAAAGATAGTTTCCTAACAGGACAGACACCACGTCTCACTTGACATAAGCATGCACACGTGATCATTATATAGCTTTTATTGTATTCTTTTGGTTAGAAGCAAACGCCACCTGCACCAAAGAGGAAGAGATCACAGAAGAGTGTGAACACGAGGAAGCAGGAATTGTGGCCAACCTAGAATCTTTTCACTGCATTTTATAGAGGGCAAGGAAATTATGAAATCAGTTTTTGTTATGTTAACACATCTTGTACTTGTCTGCAAAACCAGGGAACTATTGACTTGGAGTTATAAATCTGTGAGTACTATCTCCAAAGCATGTTGATGCCCAGGAAGGGAATATGTAATGAAGAGAGAAGGAAGCTCAGAAACAAACCTAGAGGAACTCCAACAGTTCCTGGTTAGATAAAGAAAGATAATTTTACAGGGATTGGTGAGCCAGCCACAAAGGAAGGAGGAAAAGCAGGAGAACACTTTAGTTTGTAAGCCAAGGGAAAGAGAAATTCAAGAAAGAAGAAATGGACATGTTTCCCTTACCTCTTGAACACAATAAAAAGTCAAACTGGAAAATACAAAAATAATCCTCATTTTTATCAAAACAAGGAGGATTCTGTAACTGGCAGATTACAAAACACAAATTAGAGCTGCAGAAAACACATACGATCAACCTGAGCTCATGCGGAGGGAAAAAAATGAGAAGCATCAAAAGCTATGGGGGTATCCAACAATAAAGTTACAGAATTGTCAGGGAAAAACTCCTAAATTAACAGCGATTATTATTTACAATAACACTTTAAAAATAATATGCCATGACTAGTTGAAATCCATACCAGGAAAAAGTTTGAACTTTAGGTATTTATTAATACAGCTCTCCATATTATTATATATGTAAGTGCAGAATCATGTGGTCAGTTCCAAGGCCTTGGAAAAAATAGCATTTGTCTGCCAACTGTCAAAACCATTTTTTCACATTGTTTCTAGGTTTTAAGTGAAAAAAAGTGTGAAGAAGCAGTAAGACTATCATTGTTTACTCAAGATATAATTAATTATGTGTAATATAATTAATATTAATATGTGATATGTATTAATATGTGAAATATAAGATACATTAATATAACATCAATATATTTAATATGCTATAATATTAGATTAGCACATTGACCACCACACTAGAAAAAAAAAATTTTCCTGGGGCCATGGTGTTTTATTATGAAAATAGAATAAAAACTTTGAAAACAAAACAATCCTTTCTAATTTAATGAAAAATGTGTTATTTTTAATTGTTTTCTGCACATGAGTTATATGCAACTTGAAAAATAGTTCTCATGGCTCCCAAACTGTAGAGACGTGTGAGTTACATATGCTTTATGAGGCCCCTGGCTCAAAACCAGTGTGAGTTAAATACAACTCACTGGCAGTTAGCATGTTAAGTTAGTTAATATAATGATAATGCAATCATAATTATGACCACAAGTATGATTGTATTAATTATATGAATTAATTAACATAATTGCATAAGAAAAATTCTACAAGCAAAACTACCATAAACCTTATGAAACTTCAGAAAATTGGAAGATAAACATGAAGGAAAAAAATCCTTTAAATATAATAACCTAAATAGATTGAATAACTTGGAATAAGTTTAACAAGAAAGACACGACTATCTATATCTACATCTATATCTATATTTTTCCAGTATATAAAAACGACAACCAAAGTTGCAAGAAAAAGATAAACATGAATCTAATAGAAAAATGGGATAAGCATATGAAAAAACAGAACAGGAACTACAAATTACTCTTAAACCAGTAGAAAAATATTCAAGTATACTCAGATTAAGATAAATGCATATTATTATAAAATGACAATGAGATAGTATTTGTGACCATCAGATTGGATAAAAACAAAATAAGTGATACCACCTTCAATTAGCCAGACATTTTTCTAGTGAAATACGTTTTCTGTAACTCCTATGGGTGGCAATTTTATAATATTTATCAAAATTATAAATGCAATATTATTTTACTAGAAAATTTCACTTTGGTGAAGTCATTATTCAAATATATTAGCATAGATATAATTTATTGTTTATAGTAGAAATATTTTAGAAATAATATGTAACTTTAGAGGACAGATCAATTAGTGTATATTATCTATAGAGGAGAATTCTACACAGCTGTAAAAAAAAAGAGAAAAAGAACATGGAAGCTATCTTTGTACTGATTTAGAAAGATCTCTGGAATATTCTATTTTACTTAAAAGGACAAGGTATTTGAATACTCCAATCTATCTATTTCTGTGCTAATCTGTGTGTGTGTTTGTGTATGTGTGTGTGAAACAGAAAATATATATGTATGTATAAAGAAACTGTGGAAGGATGAACTAGACATTGACATTAAATGTCTGGGTGGGAAGAGTTGATAAAAGTGTGAAGTTGGTTGAAGGAAGCTTTTCACTTTATACTTGGTTATGCTTTTTGATGTTTGTAAATATATTACCTCTTTGGTAATCAAATAAATAAATTGAGTTGTGAAAATAAAAGAAAGCAATTGACAATGTTAAATAGGCCTAAAAAGTAAAGTAAATTGAGGAATGAAGAGGGTCAAATATTTTTATTCTTATTGATGTCCTTAAGGAGAGTTATTTCTAATTTTACATTGCATATAACAGACTTTGAGAACTTCTGAATTAATGAAACTCATATAATATTTTAAATAAGTGTTTCAAAATTTATTTGATTATTGAATTATTATTCAAATATTGCACATTAATATCCAAGTAAATTAGTGTTATTTGGAATGCATTTTCAGAAATTACTGTTCTATGACATTGAAATCTTCAAGTAATTTGTCAGGCACTAACAATTACTGTCTTAAAAGTTCCATTGTCTAGTGGACATGTAAGGTATATTTTTTAACAATTTAATTACAAATGCTTTCAAAAGAATAGCATATATAATTATAACCATTGTGAAAAATGGTTTGCAGTAGAATGACAATGAAATAAAATGCTTAATATGAGTGAGCGTGAAATTTCTTCAGGCTGAACTAGCAACCTTAATCCTTTGAATAACCTACATTTTTAATTTTGTGTGACACCATTTCAAGCTGTGTAATCAAACAAAATAGGCTACTACAATGGGGCAAAGCAATAATCAACATTTTTTTTTCATTGTTGGAAACTGTATTAAGTCTGTGCACAAAGTGAATTAAGACAGTATTTTTTCTTGATTGTTTCAGAAACAAGGATGATGTATTCATAGTGCTTTCTTGAACAAAAAACAGTTCTCATTCTAAATATATATAAAACCTGGAAAAAGTTCAAAATCATTAGTTATTTTCAAACAAATGTAGAATCCTGAGAATCACTTAATGCAATGATATTAAAAGACAAAAGTATTTTCTGTGCCTACCAATTGGACATGAACATACACATATTTACATTAAGCATGTATCTCCAACCAACAGATTCTATTCATCAAAATAGCATGTATTTCTCCAAAGCAATTATGATCCATGGCAATACATACAAATATACCTGTTAGCATAATATGTCTGGCAGTTGAAAATGAGCTCAGATTTATCCAAATGATGTGGAATGTCAGAAAAACTGATGATTCTCATATACATGAGTTTTGGTACCTCTTCTCCACAGAATATAAACTAAATCAAAAGGGTTATTTTAAATTAAATAGCGGAATATTTCAGAAAATGACAATGGCAAAACTACTTAAAATGGCTCTTAGTATCACTCTACTAAGAGAATGGACTGAACATGGCCAATTGTTCATTTATTCATCAATTCATCCAGACATCCATTTACTCATCTATTAATTGATTTCTTTAACAAATTCTTATTGAGGGTAATGTGATCTCAGCACTGAAACTACATACATAGTTAATCCACCGCCCTTGCCTTCAAGGAGCTCACGGTCTTGTGGCAGAGAGGGGAATATTCACACTAGTAAGGGTTCTTACCTTGAGAGCTACAGGAGAGCACATTAGGATGGGGGGAAGCATCTAACTCAAGTCTGGATTAGGAAAGGCTCTTGCAGTGGGGACAGCTGAGCTCAGTGTGACTGAGAGTCAGCCAGATAAAGAGGGTAGGTAAAGCCACCAACAACCACTCGCAAGGGCATAGAAGGAACAGCCATATGTGTAGAGGGAATGATAACCAACCCATTGTTACTGAAGGAATCAGGGATCAAGATGTGAGGGAGAAGGGGTAGATAAAGATCAATAAAAGGTGCATTTTAATTTGAGGTTTTAGAAATAATTGTGAATTTATAATGGACTCCAAAAGAAAAAAATGTGAAATGTAACATAAATGTTTTAAAAAAAAATTCTTACAAACATAGCCCTAGAAGAATTTTGAATCATATCTTATATCTAAATATGTATATAATTGTACTCATCTCCTTCATTAGATTCAATGTTGGTTTAAGAAAAAGTTGGAAAAATAAATGAACAAAATTAAATTTCATGAGTGAAAATGAGTTTAGCTTGTGTGCCCAAGACAAAACCTGAGTAATCAACTTGGAAGGAGGCAAGTCACATCACATTTGACAGAATGTCTCCAATATTCTAGTTTTGGCAGGAAATAACATAAGAAATGTTTTATCAATCCCCTTCAAAACTTTAAAAATAATGTTGTTCACTGTAGAGTATGAGGATATTATAGTATCCAATTTCATAAATTTCAATCTATATTCTTATTATTTCATTTGGAAACAAAAATTATGCTACTTTATTCAGAGGTTTTCTAACACTTAAACCACACTTAGATCATACAAGTTTGCAACTACCCATCAATTGTTGTTATTTGAACTAATTTACTAATTTAATTCTATCTAATCCCCAGCTAACATATTTAGAATATTAACTGATTAAAATAAGTTATCAAGTGTCCTTAAGTTTGCTGGAAGTCATTAAGTCTGTCAACAGAACTGGAAGGGATGAAGAGAAATTACTCAACCAAATAGCTTTACTATACAAATTTGTGTGTTACACCTAAATGCCTTATAATTCTTTCACTCCTTTATTGCTAATTGTTTCCTAAAAGGTTAAATCTTTGTAATTAAAAGGATAGTCTAACTTTTAAATCTATATTCTATGATTTTCTCTATCATGTAAACTTTTTCTTTTAAATGTGGACCTGAAATTTGTTTTAATGATGATAATTATTTTTATTTTGGACTTTCTAAAAATCAGTATATTGCAAGGACACTTGTAAAAAAATCAAATTATCAACTTACAGGAAGATAAATAAGCATCTTGATGAAGTCTAAGTAGCATCAAACAAACTAAAATATAATTTGCAAACAGAAGTATGCCTACTGAATTTTAGAAAAACTGTGTGAACAATTTCTTAAATTTATTTTCTGAAAGCATAAAATATAAAATGTTTTCAAGGAAAAGGAAGCTTCCATTTCCCTGTATTTGTATGTCACAAAGAAAGTTAGGTAGGATCTAACTCCCCAAATTTCTAAACATTTGATTTACTGTAGCATTTGCAAATATGAGATACCTAGAAAGCCTAGAAATTCATAGCAAGACTGTGAATATTAATAATGTTATATTCAGGATTCGCTGATTTGCAATGGAGCCTGGAGTGGGTATGTCACCTTGCCATGAGTTGCTCAAACACAAAATGGATTTTTATATTAAGTATGTGAAAGTTATCTGATTTAAAATATGCAATATTTATTTTTATCAAATACTGAGAGCACTTCTGACAAATAAACCACTTAATTGCTAGTTCTCTGACTTATATTCTCAGAATCTTCTTTTAGACAAGGAGCAAGTAACTTCAATTAATTGCACAATTCACAAAATGTGCTATCCGAAGTGGTATTTTTTGAGCAAAATTAAATCACTTAAATCATCAAAAATATGAAGAGTTTTAAAATGTGTAGCTTACTCACCCAAAATAAAAAATTATGTCTGAAATATAAATGGATATATATAGTTATGTGAGTGATTTTCTCTTAAGAAATTTTTAGATTTTAGAGAAAAGTAAAGGAATACACACGGAACATAATAAAAGTTGTTTTCAGATTGCTGACCTGAGTGTCACTGTGACTGCAGATGCACACCCACAATTTTGAAAATGGAAAGTCCTCCCTCCAAAAAAAAAAAAAAAAAAAGTCCAAAGGTACTTATTTTAATCATCTAAAAATAAAACTGAGAGAAATGCCAGAGCCAAGCCAGTCAGGCTCACTTTTCCCAGAATGCCTTGTGCACTGCCCTCAAGGAATTTGAGCCCCAGTAGGCAGGTCAGCTCTCCTTCCTCCATGGAGATGTCCAGTTGTCTGGGCCCAGGACAATTGACTACCTTCCCCAGGAGCAGAAGGTTTTGTTGCTTTTATCTTCCCTGATCACAATGGGTTGTCACCTCTATCCAGGGAGTGAGAGATTTTGCTTTCCTTCCTCCAATATGTTAAATTTTTTCCTCTTTAGAGTGAAAGAGACTGGGCTAGGCTTCAGGTATTTCTCACAGCAATAGTTGCTTCTCTCCTCCAGTTATACACCCCCACGTCTGGCATTCTCTTGCCCTGCCAGCAGTCTTTCCCATGAACATTTGGTGGTGATCTGTGAAAAAGATCTTGTGAGTGTGTGCAAACTCTCTTTCTGTCTGTAGCTACCAAGGTTCTATCCTCTGATGTAGACCACTCGGTCTTCCTAGTTTATTAAAAATGTTGGCAAAATTCTTCCCATCTACTTCTATCATGACTCCATGTCAACCTGTGCTCTGCCGGAAGCAAGTGCATGCTCACACACTCTTTATTCTTGGTTGTACCTGTCTTTCCTTGAGCATCAGCTAATTCATTATCTAGAATCCTCAGCCCTCTGTTATCTTCGAACTGTTATGATTTTGTGGATAACCAGGCTTTATCCTTTGTAGTTACTATATTTCCATCTTTCTATATAAAAGAGGAAAGAGTCTCATTCATCCGATTTTCAGTAAAGTTTATATCAAATTTATTAGGAGATAAATAGCTCAATTAAAAAACATTCTCTTTTTCTTAAAGTGCCTCCTTTATTTTCCATTTTACGTTCTTTCACTATTAGTGTTGTCACTAGTCATGAATGAAATGACTCAGACATGGAGGTACAGATTAAACCTTAAAGCTCAATATAAATTTAAAGTCATAAAAATTATTACTTAATCATAAATCATGGTAAATGGTAAGTATAGGAATTTTTTTTGACAAAATGATATGGGAAAGAACCAGCTAAAGTTCACAGCAAAAACTAACACAAGGAAAAAACTCTTATCCTGAGTCATAAGTCCTCCCCTTGGCTGAACCCCGGGATGGAGAACAGGAGCCTGGAGAGGAGATACTGGGCCCATTCAGCTTCGCAGAGGAAGACAGAGTTCATACCCTGGCAGTATTTCTCAAACTTTAATGTTAATCAACATTATACAGAGATCTCATTAAAATGAGGATTTTGATACAGCAGGTCTCTGGTGGGGCTCAGAAGAAACAGATGTTGTAGATCATATTTAGAGTAGCAAGAAACTAGAGATTAATTTGGATGAGGGAAATTATATGTAATTGTATTTTATATCAGATGAAACACATGGTTTGGAAGTACATAGGGAAAACTTCAATCTCAGCCTTCTTTTCCAGTTCTGTATAAATACTGTGCTCTATTTTTCAGAGTTATTAGTAGAGAAATAATTCTTATGAAGTGCTTAAGACTGTGTCTGGCACATAGTGCATAAAGAATTAAATTAAATGGTTAATTTAATTAACCATTAAACGGTCCTGGGAAGAACTTCTTGAATTTAATCTTAATGATACTACTTTGACTCGACCACTGTTTTAGGTTTATTTGAACTAGTTCAAAATAGAAACTATTCATCATCACTACTTTAAATGTAGGGAAATTAAATAACTGAAAGATTAGGATTAGGTGATATGCCCAAACTTACATAGGTTAACAGTTGGAAGAACAGAGATTCGAATGCAGGAAGTTTCACAAAGGGACCAAAATCCTGTGATAACACATAGGATTGAATTGTCAAATCAAACAAATCAGAGATCATGCTGATATCAAGCTGTATTATTTTATAATAATATCAAGGCCAAAGCAATGAAAGGCTCAGATGAATGAAGTTCAGGGATGTCAAAGGCCTCTTCCTATATACTCCTTGCAATTGGACATGCCCCTTTGCTCTGCAAAAGTGGCTCTAGGAGAGGTTCCCCAAAACACCTTATGCAGTGGTAAACATTTAAATTGTGAAATATCTCCGTTGTATATCTTTAGAGAGTAATATCACCTACACGACATTGTCTAGGGAGCCGCGCCTCACAGATTTGGGGTTCTATTTACCATAAGTAATCCTTAACTAAGGGAAACCGTTTTTTGTCTTTTTTTTTTTTTTTTTCCGCATTGACCAGCTACTTCTGAACTAGGGAAATCTTGATAAGTGCATTTTAGAGATAAGATCTCTTCTTCCTGGGAAATAGTTTATTTTCCTGGAGATTCAGTTGACTAGGAGGTTACCTCAGGTCACCTTCTTTTCTCCCTAAAGTCTTCTCCCCCTAACCAAGAAGTGAATGGATCACAGGTCAGCTGCTTTAACTCTTTCCTTTTGATCCTTAAGAAGTAGGCAACTTGAAGCTTGTTTATTCTTCTGCAAGGCCTTCATTGACAGAAAAGTTCAGACAAAGAGGAGATCACAGATTCCATGATGAACAGCAATCACTATTGCAGAGAGCAAGGCACACAATGCTGGCTCATAAGGGCATCACACAAAACCAAGAAAGACACAGGAGAAAAGAATTATCAGAAGCTGACAACAAAAGTCTCATACACAACAGTATGAAAAATTGAAGCAATGCTCTGGCTCATGTAAAACTTTCAATAATTTCTGATGAGGCAGAGGTCAATCTCCATGTACCTACCCTGGGGCCTTGTAGTTCAAGCTACAAATTGGTAGCAGCTGTAGGCCCTGTGAGATGAATAAATTGGCTTTTTTTCTTGAGATCAATCAAAATTGCAAATTTTTAAGGGAAAAAACATTTCTATAATATCATTCCCATTAGCTTCCTTATTTAAATATTCTAATTTTTCTACTATTATCTTTGGCACGTTCAATTCTGTTTCCTATTGCATCCCTTTACCCAGTGTTTTTCTGTTTGTGCTCATTTGCCTGAGCAGAATTATGTACTAACCCAGGGGAAAACCAGCACCATCAAGTTAAAGTACACTGCATGTGGGGAAATTGTTCTTTCACCTGCTGGTTAATTTAAATTCAGGTTTTTTGACTGTAACAGCACATTTTACATCATAATCTGCAATGTCAAAGCAGGTAAGACACTCTGTGTTCCTTGTTTTCTATGATATGATGAAAAATGAATGAAGTGGGATTGATTTTAAAGGCTCAGTGTGCCTGGAGATTGTTAGGAACCAGCATCATGGATAGGACCTTATATTGTATTGAAACTGAAGAGTGAAACTCAGCATTTCTAGGAATTGTACAAATATGTTTTGAAATGTGCAGATTAATAAGAATTTTTGACAAAGTGTTGACAAGGCTTTCTCTCAAAACAGTTCTTAAAATCAGCAGCAAATCTCATCAGAAAATGTGCAGGATGATGTTCAATTTATCAAATAAATCATCATTTCTATTCTACCAGGTGATGGAGGAAAAAAACCCCACATTTGGCATTGATTTAGGCCACTAAGCCGCCTTCTACATCATTTGGCATTTTGCTATAAGCAGTCTGCTAGCATCCGGGGATGCTTATATCTTTGTTTCTTTTCTTTCTTTCTTTTTTTTTTTTTTATTTCAGGGTTTTATGAGGGTACAAACATTATGGTTACACTTTATGTCTTTGCCTCACCCAAGCGAGGGTTAAAGGCATGCCTTTCCCCCCTACAATGCTTCCTGTGTCCTTTAGTTGTGGGTTTATCCCCCCAAATCCCCCTAATCCCTGGAGAGTATTACTGCCATGTGATCACCCTAGTGTTGATCAGTTAGTACCAATTTGATGGCGAGTACAAGTGGAGCCCATTCTTCCGATCTTGTGGTGCCTCACTTTGGATAATGGGCTCAAGTTTAATCCAGGAAAGTATAAGAGGTTCTAGATCACTGTCGTTTCTTATGACTGAATAATATTCCATTGTATACATATACCAAATTTTAATAATCCACTCATGGATTGACAGGCACTTGGGTTGTTTCCACATCCTTGCAATAGTGAATTGTGCTGCCATCAACATTCGGGTGCGGATGTCTTTATCATAGAATGTTTTGTGCTCTTTTGGGTAGATGCTTAATAGTGGTATTGCTGGATTGAATGGTATTTCTATTTTTAGCTCTCTGAGGTATCTCCAAATTCTTTTCCAAAGAGGTTGCACTAATTTGCAGTCCCACCAGCAGTGTAAGAGTGTTCCTGTCTCTCCACATCCTCGCCAGCATTTGACGTTTTGGGATTTTTTGATAGACGCCAATCTCACTGGGGTTAGGTGATATCTCATTGTGGTTTTGATTTGCATTTCTCTAATGATTAGAGATGTTGAGCATTTTTTTTATATGTTTGCTGGCCATTATTCTACCTTCTTTTGAAAAGTTTCTGTTCATTTTCTTTGCCCATTTGTTGATGAGGTTGTTTGATTTGTTCTTGTTGATTTTTTGAGTTCTAGATAAATTCTGGTTATTCTCAGACCATCACCCAACGGATGTTTAAAGATCTCCAAATACGGTAAAGAAGATAAATTAATTGCCTCTTTTTGATAATTTTTATAGTTGAAAATTTTTAAGAATGCTGAGTTTTCATTGCAGCTCATCCATTTCTCTTCCTGTGACTTTGTTCATTAAATAGTCCGTTTAGTCCACGATTATTATTTGTAATTCTTATCTTCACTGATATCTTATTCTATATGCTAGTAGGGTAAGAGAAGACAAACAATTCTGATAGCAACTATAGACATATGTTACCCACAAACTTCCTGTGAAACTAAAATATGTCAGGGGCCGAAGAAAGTTCATAGAGGGGGTTGGCAAATATTTTCTGTAAAGGGACAGATAGTAAACATTTTAGGCTTTGTGAACCACATGGTCTATTGCAATTACTCAACTCTGCTGTTTTAGTATGAGAACATTCATAGACACTATCTAAACAAATTGGTGTGTTTGTGTTTCAATAAAACTGTATTTAGAAGAATAGACAGTGGGCCAGATTTGGCTCTCTGGTCATGGTTTTCTGGCCCCTGGTCTATAAGCAGCTGCTTATTTTTCAGACTCTCCTTAATTTTTTTCAGTCCTGAGTATTCCAACAAGCATTTCTTTTACTGGCAGCCATGATGCATTGCACATTTTGACATATCCCTAGAAATCTTCTGTTACATTATGTTTTCTCATTTTCTTTTAGGATACAGAATTTGAAAAGGAGTCAGTGGTAGACCAAGGGGAAATTCTGCTTTCTCAGGGGATGTAAGCAGAAACCATGATGCATGATGCAGGAACTTTTCAAAGCTTTCTGGGGTTTACATCCATCATCCTTCCATGCAGAACAAGCTTTCCTGACATTTCATCAAGTAACAGATCTTCTTTTTACTGAGGTGCTCCATCAACATATACTATGTCCAGTGATTGAACTAAGAACCATAATTAATAGGCCCAGTGGAATGACAAACTTTACTTATTTCAAAGAAGTTCAGTGCACCGAGTAATCACTATAATGAATGCTGCATAACTGAGTAGAGGAAGAACAAATGTTCATTATTTTTTTTTCTGAAATGAGTCAGAACAAGAGTCATACAACGTTGAAATGCTTATGCCACCAGCAGCAGTGCCTCCAAATCTTCAGCTTCATATCAGAATCTCCTGGAAAAATGGGTAAAAATAAACATCTCAGGATATTTAAGAATCAAGATCTCAAAAAGACACCAGGAAGCTCTATTTAAAGGTGATTTTTATGACCCTGCTTGCTGGCCAGGTCTTCGAAGATGACTGTCAGAGTATCTAGCCCAACCCCTTGTATTATAGATGAGAAATTTTAGTCTGAGAGATGAGCTATCTGCCCTCATTCCCCAGCTGCTCCATGATAATCAGAACCCTGTTCTTCTGACCAAAGTTATTTCCATTCCATGGACCATTTTTCTGAGATCAGGACACTCTTAATAGTATCCTCGCCTGCCTGATATGAGCCAGGTTTGCCCAAGCATCCCTTCTGTGTCTTTCTATCATGGAACCCCAAGTTCACTTTCAGTATAGTGGTCCCACTGCACTCACACTGTCTTCCTTAGAATTACCTTCTTAGTCCTCTTCACGTATCTAAATCTCTTCTTTGAGATCCAACTCTGATCAACCTTCCACAGGGCTTTCTGTGGCTATTGGAATCAATGCTAATCTCTACTTAGTCTGATAGCCTAGAACATTGATTGCCTAATCTATTTGATTAAATTTAAATATCAATTTCTGGTTATATTTAATACTGTGCCTCTTAAGGGTGAGGGACTTGTCATATACTTCATTTAAATCATTTATAGTTACAGTACTACATAGAAGACCAAAACATATTTGGAGAATTATATTTAGAAAATTATTTTGTGTCAGAATAATTTAGGTAATGGTATAATGACCTTCACTTTGAAATGAGTCATACCATTTCTATAGGCCACAGGAGCAACAGTGAATAACTGGCAGACAGACTTAAGATCCTGCTTGTCACTGGATATGTGTGTGTATGTTACAGTGATCTCTTATGCTCTTATTACCTAGTGTGTATTAGTCCAGCCTTGAAGTGGGAAGCTTGCCTCATGACGTGCCCTTTTTTGCCAAATCCATGGAAAAAGAAAAATACAATTAATACAACAATCTGGATGGAATACAGATTAATTAATACAATTGATTCTCTACAGTTCAGAAGTGTGCTGTAGTACTAATTATGAAAGAGGTGTAGTGGCGTTTGCATAAATTTTCCTAATTTAAGCCCTTTTTCAACAGAGCAAAGGACAGAGGAATTTTGTTGTTGGGGTTGTCTGATCTAGGTATTCAACCCAGAACCCCAAACTCATGTGTAGAATAACTTGTATTCTGCCATCACAACAAAATGGGGTTAGGTATATGTATATTTTAAGAAATATTGCACATATTAACAATTATTAAACTTTAATAGAATTGAAGTCTAATAAAGCTAATATTACTTACAATATGTATATAGTGAGATTCTGATATAAATAAGTTTACTGCTTTTTATATTCAAGCACTATTGATTGTCATTATCTATATTATGCCATTTAATTTAATCCTCCCAAAAAACCTGAAAGGTTGTCATTATTACTTCTATTTTGCACATTAAGAACCCGACACGCAGATTGAATATGCGACCAGTTCAAAATCATTATTTTATTTAAATAGCCAACTTCGAACTTGCCCCTCTGTCCCCTTTTCACCATACCACAGCCAACAACACATACGGCTTAGAGACAATGATTATTATTAAAGTAATATTATTTTACAAAGCTGTAATAAATTAATATATTTATGTTATATATCATATTATATTGACATTATATTTAAGCACATCACCTAACACTTTATGTATTTTTGAAACTTTTGGAATCTATGGTAGAGTCATTAAAACTCATCTAAGTCAGGAGGTATTTCCTCTAAATTGTCATTTTTTGTTTCATTATAATTTTGTCCAGAAAGGTACTGTTCACAAACACTTCACCGTTTCCCAGAGAAAAATGTTTGTCATCAGGTTTTGTTTCTTTTATGATGTCAGTACTATAATCAATCAGTATTTCTATATCTCATCACCATATATCTTAAAAATATCAGTGATTTTTTAAAGATTCTAATATTTGCCTTTATCTAATTGTGAAATATTAATAGCTTTTCTTCATTTCATAAATTGGAAAACTTAGTGACTATCTAGGAGAACAGATTTGGTTTGTTTCAACAAGAAAATGAAATCTGACTGTCCCGTGATTAATGTTCTGTTGTCTATCTGGTGGTCCTGAGATTTTTTTTTTACTCGAACACTATTTTTGTTTTAAAGCCGAGTATGTAATCTTTGAAGATCCTATTCTCCCAACTTTGTCAATTATAGATAAAGTCTAAATCACTAAAACTTAGTTGTTATGGTACTCCCATCCTCTGCAAACATACTCAGCGGTCACTGACGTTATCACTTCTTGTCAGAATTAGCAAGAGTGCTAAAACTACATGATGAAAATTTGAAATCAGCTCCTCCAAGGCTCCATGTCAAGACAACAATTTATGATTAGGACATTTTGCACAAAACTACAGTTTCTGAATTCATGTGCAGAAATAACATGACAAAACAAACACAAGGTAAGAGAATACAGATCAAATTCTCTAAGAGGTAATATATTTGTTAAATTCATAATTACATATTTATGATTTTTAATATGTACTTTGGTTTAATGCAGTTGTTGGGGTTACCTCCAAAATATTCTTTTTAAATCAATAAAGCAATTGGTTTGGGTACTAAAGTCACCTTATATTAATGTTTTAATTTTTAATAGGTTTCATGAAATCTAAGCAATAGAATCAAATAGCTTCACCTTTACTTGAATCATTGGGGAAAAATAATGATCATCATTATTTTTCTGTTATTTATTTAGTGTCCTCAAACTTCAAATAAACAGAATTCTAGAAAAAAGGAAATTCTATGAAATTACAGTTTCAAATTAGTTGAG
Organism: Indri indri; assembly: GCA_004363605.1. Taxonomy (NCBI): domain Eukaryota; kingdom Metazoa; phylum Chordata; class Mammalia; order Primates; family Indriidae; genus Indri; species Indri indri. The sequence continues at coordinate 9,987 of RJWJ010018207.1, read as the reverse complement.
GGCTCAGGGTACTTTTCCTGCACTACCGGGGTAAAAAAAGTTAATCTTTGTCAATTGGACATCTAGACTATTTCACAAGTTGGTTATTGACAAATATAACTAGCTCATGAGTTTTAAGTGACCCTTTTTTGTGCTTTGTTTCATTTTGTTTTGTTTTTAATCAGACTCACTTCAGTGTGGTTTACATAGAAAATGATTTTATATCCTCCCATCACTACCTTAAATTATACTATATCAAATTCCTATTTTCTAACTGTAGTTTAAGTCAGATAACTCAAATTTCCACCATTTATTGATCGATTCTGTTAAATCTGTGAGTTCAAACTAGTTAAGTTCCATCTGCTTTCTACCCTCCTGGAAGTCTTAAGCTGATATCCCGACATGGGGAGTGAGGGGTGGGAAATGATTCTGGTCCTCAGATACCTTCTTTCCCCTCTCTATTGAAATCCTGCTTCCTTGTATGTGTTAGAGCAAGGAAGACATGGGCAGCGTGATGGGAAAAGGGACACGTGGCTCTATACTTAGCTGGCTCTTAAATTCCTCTCTCAGATTTTATTGCCTCTTTGGCCAGCCCTGCTGATCCTTGGTGCCTTCCCTGTGAGCTTGCTCTACCCTGGGTCTTCTGTGCGAATTCTTTGATGTATCCGGTAAGCACTCCCATTTTACAGATTGCCATGAGGGTTACAGCTACAACTCAATATTTTCACATACTCTAGCAAATAGAGAACAACCCCAGAGCACTTTGTTGTTGGGGGTCCTCTACCCACAAGGTAGCACCAACTTTTCTAGGTGTCCAAATTTCCCATGGAGAGATCAAATACCCTTGATATGCTAAACCTGGGGATAGCTATTCTATTCATCTTCCTTACCTACACCATGTCGTATCTCTGTATCTCTGCACTGCTTTTCCCCTGCATACTCTGGCACAAGAGTTGATCAGCAGGCCTGTTGCAAAGAAGATGTCTAACAGTTAGACTTCCAATCTTTAACAGAGACTCTCTTTGAATCAAAATGATATTTTACTTTCTTTCTTTCTTTCTTTCTTTTTTTTTTTTTTTTTTACAAAATACAGGCCTCACACATTGCCAAGAACATTTGAGAAAACCATATGGAGTAGAAGTTGACTATCTGTGCCCTGCTCTCCAAAGCCAGTCTGAAGGCAGATTTTCAGTGAAAGGTGGGTTGGTTGTGAAGTGTAGCTTCCTCTAAGTGGCACAGGTACCCAGGTCCACAAAGATATGACTTCTGTTTACCTGCAGTATAACTTTCCTATTCACACAAATTAAGATAAATAGTGCAGCAATTAGCCAAATTGCTCAGGGTGAGGAAATTTGTTCTGAGTCACTGAAATTCCCTTTTTGCTCCTTTATCACCTTTAATCAAATTTATGTTCAGCAATTCAACACCCTGGTGGTTTTCAGGCCTTTTACCTTATCAAAAGGGCAACAGATCTGATATGATATTAAATAATCTGATGATATATGTTTGTTTAAATATGATAATTCTTCCATGTGCTTGCCTTTTAGAGTCCTTTTCTCTTAACTCTGATGTGAAAGGCTTTCTAGCTACATAAAGTTTAAATAATAGTAGATATTATTTATTTGAGTAAGAGGTCCCTTTAAAATAAGCCTAGTGTGCACTAAATCCTGGCTCTGATGTTCACCTGGGGAGGAAGATGAAAAGAAACATGTCTCTTCTTTTCCTTTTTTCATTAAAAAAACAAACAGACGAAACTCTCTTCCTAGTCTATTTATCTTATCAAAGACCCTTCCTGGGTCTCTCCTTCTGCCTTTCACACGTCACCACAAAAATCACTAGCTGCTCCAGCAGTACTCTATCTCTTAGAGTTTCTAGTTCTTAAAGACCCCAAAATCATGGTCTAAGGAAAAAGGGAGAATACGCACATGATCAGAAGAAGAATTGGAGAAGCCTGAGGGAAAATCTGAAATTGGAAATGGTGGACTCTGAACCAGGAATGTAACAACAAAGTTTGGGTTAAAGAGAAAGCAATGTATTGAGGAATTCAATATAGAACAAGTGTGAGTGCCCACGTCTGTAGACATAAGTGTTTTAATAAGGATAATGATTATGATTAGATGTATATAGTTTGCAGAAATTTGTCACATCAACTGATTTTATATATATACATATTAGAGGAATAAAAAATTAAGGAAAAATTATATTTGTGCAGAGTTTTAACAAAAAGTATGAAATATTATTTATGTCTACGTAGCATAGTCTATAATAGTTATAACTAAATGCATATCAGATTAATTCACTTCATTTCATAGCAACATTATATTATATACATAAGTGTGCAGAGTGACATCTTTGTTAGCATTCTAGAACGATCAGTTATTCTGAGAATATAGTATCTGCTTCCAATTTATAAACAACAAAGAAAATGTGATCTCCCTGAAGTTAAGGCACTCTCAGACGATTTAGCATCTGTATGCTGTAACACTACATCAGCACTAAAAGGAGAGGGACAAAGTCTTTTAAAAAATTATGGTTATTATATGAGAGAACTGTTTTCAGAGGAAATATTTTTTTAAAAGTGACCCATCTGATCCTATAGTTGGACTTTTAGATTCTAATAATTTAAACTAAAAGCATTTTCAAAATGTCATATAAAACAGGTCACATACAAAAACTTTATCCACTGCAACTGTATGTCTGCCTCAATCACTAAAATACAGTAAAGCCAAGCCATCATTGGACAATCTGTGATCTTTATTGATTTTCCTAATATTATGCAACACACAATATGCCAATACAGGCAGAAATTTAATTTGTACTAAATCTCAAAGGGCTAATAGTTCCCAAATGGCCCACATCATCCCATTTTAACTTACCTGACAGTTCAGAAACAAGACACAGAGAACAGCCATATAAACAACTATATTAGTTTTCTGTTGCTATATAACAAATTACCAAAAAGTGATTGGGTGTGGTGGCTCATTCCTGTAATACTGGCACTTTAGGAGGCCAAGATGGGAGGATCGCTTTGAGCCCATGAGTTCGAGACCAGCCTGGGCAACATAGTGAGACCTTGTCTCTTAAAAAAAAAAAAAAAAAAATTACCAAAATCTGAGCAGCTTTAAACAGCACAAATTTATTACCTCACAGTTTATGTAGGACAGAAATTCAAGCATGAGGTAGATGCTCAAGTTTCACCAGGTGAAGTCAAGGTGCTGGCCAGGTCTGAAGTTCTGATAATAGGTCCTGAGGTTCTTTTTCAAATTCACTAGTTGTTGACAGAATTGAAATTCTGTAATTAGATGACTGAAGTCCCCATTTTCATGCTTGCTCTTGACCAGGTACTGCTTTCATCTCCTAGATTCCTCCCACAGTTCCTTACCATGTAGCAACTATAGGCAGCTCAAAATCTGCACATTTACTTTTTTTTCAGATCAGCCTGAGCACATCTCTCTGACTTGCCGTTCTGCTACTAGCCAGAGAAAACTCTCTGCTCTTTATATTAGACCCATCTAGATTATCTCCTTGTTTTAAAGGTCAAATGATTAGTACCTTAATTATGTGGGCAAAATCATTTTCACCTTGTAAAGCAATATAATTACAGGATTAATACATAGGGGCAAAAGTAGTCATGGGAGACGTCTTAGAATTCTGGCTACCACAACAATATATCAAAGCCACTTCAAAAAAGGCAAATATTAACAACTTTTTTGAACACAACTTTCCGTATTTTTCCCAGAGTAATCTATTCAAACCCATTTCTTATATTCTTTTGTTTAAAATATACCCCATTAAATGTTTCTGAAAGAGTTTTACCAAATGCACTAATAAATGCAACAAGTGCAAGTTTTTCAATAGACAACCAGAAAGAGTAGCTGGCCCAACTGACAAAAACTTGGGGTCCTTTCTAGTTTTATGAAATGTGGGCCTTGATGATTTATACATGCATTAGCTATCCTTTGCAGGCCATAGGTGACATTTATTGGTCCAAGGCAGCAAAAATAATACTTTTGATATTCCTCAATACGTGTTCATAATTGGCTCTATACTGTGCTAATCAATGTCAAGGCTAACTCTGATCTCTCTTTTCACATGTACATATTGCCTTATTTTAGTTACAGGTTCTTTTAAGGCATACAAACAGATGGGTTGATTTAGAAAGCTTTGTCTTATTCAGGAAAATTAGGATCTGTCCAGATGGACTTACAAGCTTCATTGCCAATATTGTACCTTTACCATATGGACAGGAAGATTTATGGCAGGAGAAACTATGTTTCGCTTTGTACTTTAACACAGATAATGTTTGATTACTTGTTCATACTCATTAATTCTTGCTGTTAGGGAACTAGGGAATAGGAAGTCCTATAAATAAAGTATTAAAAATAGTCATTTCAAGATTCCTAGGCAGTTCATAATTAGTAAATGGCAAATTAGCCCTGTATAGTTTGTAAAACTTGAAAAACCGTACACGTGAAAAAGATAAATATAGTTATCAACTTCTATAAAACCGTACACAGAATTCCAATGCTTAATAATTTACAGAGTAGAAACATTCACAAACCTCATCTACAATTGACAATAACAGAGTTAAGGCACAGTGTCAAATCACCATAAATAGCTCATAACCCATAAGCGAGTTCCTGGAATAATTAAATTATGACTTTGACCCTGCAATGAGAAAGGAGCAAATTGTTTCTTGGTTATGATGGTCACTTTTTAAAAAAAGAATGGATAAAAAGAACTTGCTTTTCTTAAATGAAACTATCACCAACATTTTATATGTTAATAAATAATTGTATTTGATTGTAATCAGAAATGTCACTAAGAAGCTCTTGCAGAGAGGAAAAGCCATTTTCTAGTTCAATGTGGATCATCTTTATTGAAGGTCGTCTGTGTCACAAATGTGTCACCCTGGTTATATTAATAAAAGAACAAAGCCTGTGTCATTGATTGTAACCTATCCTCATGTTAAGAAAGAAAAATTAAGACCTGAGTTCTTTGCAGTTGGTCATTAGTATAATTTCAAGATGAATAAAATCTTGAGTTTAAATGTGAAGTGAATGAATTAACATAATTTCAGAATTCTGATATGAATTATTTGACCATATCATCTATTCACTTTTTATAATCATAGAATTAAAATATTATTAAAAGAATTTGGAGACCTTAATACCAAAAGATCACTTGTCTTTAAGAATAAAACGATTACATATTCTTGAATAAATGGTATTTGAAAACATTCTCATGGAACTTTGAGATATTTAAGCAATTTATAAAATTTGCATGTTCCAAAAGATACGTTAATTGACTTTTGACAAAATGCCCTAATTTCCTTAAACTTGGTTTCTTATAAATATCTGAAGACAGATAAATATCTAAACTGAATGATGGATAGATTTACAAGTTTGGAAGAAAAGGGGAGTGAAGGTGAAGACACTAAGCGAAAGAAAGTAAGACACGTGTACAAAATGTCCAGGCTCATGATTTAATAGGTATCACTGAAATAAATCAAATGGAAATATGCTCATATGGATGACCTGCAGAACTACAGCAACCTAAGGTACATTTATTATTATTAGATCATAAATTACTTTCAATAACTTATTAGTGCTCATGGTTGTATCAGATACCACTTCCATTCTCTGATTTAATTCGGATAGTAATGTGCCCAGTTCAAAATCATAGTTTAAGCCAGTTATGATCTTCTCATCATACTTTGTCAATAGCTGCTCTAAGAGTGGGCATAGGACTATTTTCAGTCAATAAGACACAATAAGACATCTGCTGAAAACTTCTGGGTAATAGTTTTCCTCCATGACAAAAGAGAGGTGTGAAAACACTTTTTTCAGCAACCCTTTGCTCCTTACTTTGGATGTGGTTGTCATGTGAGAAGGGCCTGATTCCTTAAGCTTCAGCAGCCAGGTTGAGATCAGATGGAGGAGGATGGCAAAGCGGAAGGGCTGAATGAGGCCGTATCCACGATGATACTGGCAGAGTCATCGGCCCCTAAACTGTGACTCAAAGCACATCACAGATGTTTTCATTGATTTAAGCCCAGGTTAGTGGGTTTAATCTTAACTGATATGACATTTTGTAGACTCCTTATGGTTTGAAAACTTAAAATTTTCCATTTCCTAGGGTAGTTGATTAGCTACAATATTTTATTATCTCAGAGTCCTATATTAAAAAAGCCAAACAACAACAAAAAGAAACAAAAATATTTTGACTTCTACTTATTTTTTTATCCTGGAAATTAAAAAGTCTTGTATAATTTTTTTTTTCAGGGCCTAGCTGGTACCAAAATCATTTGGAGTGCTACTTGGAAGTACAGTAGCTCAGAACATATGAATGGAGATTTTATTAATAGTTCATTAGATCCAAGGTAGGGGTCACAAATCTGTATCCCATTAAGATTGGGAAAAAAATATTTTCAAGTTTGACAGATGGCTTCAGGCCTTCAGTCTGTCATAAAGCAGTTCCTTTTTTGTGGCAGGACCTCAGATTATATCTGTAACAGCTGGGCATAAATCAACACAATATTATTGTTAGCTACAGTGAAACATTTACGTATTCACACTAAAAGGGATAAGGACCATAAACAAGCTCAGGTCAAATCAAGTCACTTTTTTCCACCAAATAATTATTCAAAAATAACGATTCAGAGCATGTTGGATTGTCGGGTTTGGGATACGGGTTTGTGGACTATAATCATCTGAGTCCTGCCTTATTGCAAAATCAGCTAATCATATATATATATATATTTTTCAATACTTAAATTCACCCTATTGTATTATAAGAAAAGAAATAATTATCACATTATTAATTATTTGCTAGTCTGGGTAATATTTTGTAGAATATAGAATCATATAGGGGTATCTCAAACTTCTCCCTAAAATGCAATCATTTGAAGGTATTGTTAAAATACAGAATACTGGGCCCACTCCCCAAATTTTCAAGCCAGTATATCTGGGGTGGGTTCCTAGAATTTGTGTTTCTAACATGTTCCCAAGTGATGATGATGATGATGATGATGATGATGATGATGCCATTGGTTCAGGGACTACACTTTAGAGTGCAAACTTTTTCTGCAACGGAAAAGATAGTAAATATTTTAGGCTTGTGGGCCATGAGACCAAAGAAGATATCTCAGAAACTACCCTTAGGTTTCAAAAAGGCGATGTTATCTACGGAGAACGTTAAGAATCTTTATGACTACCAGCTATGTGAGTCCAGAGTAGCAATTATAGAGAAACAAACAAGAGGACAATGGGAGATTATTATCAATATTTTTAGCTAGGCCCGTGCCTTCGCAGAGTTTTAGGCCGTTACCACAGTTCTCGCCTTGCACCCCTTTATTGATTTGTAAAGGGCAGTTTCAGGAATAGATAATTCTTTGTTGTGTGGGACGGGGACTGTTCTCTACATTGTAGGATGTTTAGTAGCATGCTTGGCCTCTACCCATTAGATTTCTCCCCCGATGTGACAATCAAAAATGTCTCCATACTTTGCTGGATGTCTCTCGAGGGGCAAAATTGCCCCCATTTGAAAACTACCACTTGAGCCAAAGAAGCAAGTAGTATAGAAAATCAGCGAGTTGTGATACGAAACAGGTGGAGCTAAACTCCCGGGAAAGGAAAGTTTGAGCAATATGAGTAAACGTTTCTGATTCTCTCTTTATCACAACTCCCTGCTGATACTCCTCCAGAAACCAAACAATCATGTTGGAGCCAATTTTGGAACCTGTCAGAAAGCCGACTAAAGCTGTTACTTTGAAAGCTGCTAAAGAAGGTTTAGGTATAAAGTGTGGCACTTGCCTCAAATTAAAATCTGGCTGCTAGGCAGATGATTTATGAGATGAATGCCACCAATTACATATTTTCAAAGGTATATATACTGGTTAGTGAATCAACTGGTAGAACAGACTTATCTGTAAGAATAGGGAGTCCCATTCCAGCAGCCGTAGCTAAAAAAGAAAAATAAAACAAAACAAAAAGAATAGGGAGAACAGATTCTGACACTTAATCCACATAGTTCTGAGAGAATCCAGTTACTCCCATTCTCTTAGCAGCATCAAAAATGATTTGCAGTGTAGGGCTAAGGGGAGGTGTCTTAGCATGTGGTTCTTTGGACCAGCAGCATCAGCATCCCTTGGGAACTTGTTAAAAATGCAACTTTTGGTGGTCCATTCCCTACCTACGGAATCAGATAATCTGGGTTTGGAACCTAACTACTGGTTTTATCTTTAACAAGCCTTCTAGGTGATTGTGATGCTTGCTAAAGTGAGAACCACCATTCCCATTTGCAGAAATTTTTGAAACACAGATTTTTCAAACCCTCCTTGCTTCCCTTCTAAAATCTATCAAAAGAGAGGCCCAGCCTGCCAACTTGATTCTACTGGGCCACACTATCTTCCAATGCCCGTTGAGCTGCCACTGCCAGATAAATCCTGAATAACCCAAATTGCCAGATGTTAAGAAACTTTTATTCATGAAAATGAGCAAGCAGAGGAAAATCCCAAGCCTTTTAATGGGGGAATAGTTACTGGCAAGATAGAAATTAAGTTGAGCTAGAACAGGTGGCTATTATAGAGGCATAATAATTAATGGGAGAAAAAGTATTAAAAAATCAATTTAGGCATAATAAAAATTCCTAAAGGCTAAAGAAAACACTCTCAAAACATCTCTGGAACTGAAAAACATAATTTCTAAATATAGGAGTTAATAGAGAAATTGAAAATGAGACTGATTCTCATTGAAAGATCTTATGATTTAATATATGAGTCCATCATATAAACATAAACTGAGTCTTGCTATCTATTTTTTCTCAATATAACAATATTTATTATATTAGTAGAGAATCACACATTATTATATTGGTAACAGACTTTTTGAGGCCATCCTCTATTAAAAGGCAGAACCGTGTCAACAAAAAGATTTTCTAAAGTTTTTTGTTCTTAAAAATATCAGCAGTTTATAAAGGGAGAAATTAAGAGCCATTAAAAGCCATGTATATTTTGCAGAAGACTTTAGGCAAAATATGTAAAACTATATGAAAATTTAAAGAGGAAAAGCAAGTCAAGACTGATATTTAAAATGCCAATAGGAGGCCGGGCATGATGGATTGCCTGTAGTCCCAGCTGCTGGGAAGGCTGAGGTGGGAGGATTGCTTGAGCCCATGAGTTCAAGGTTATAGTGAGCACCACTGCACTTCGGCCTGGGTGACCGAGCAAGACCCTGTCTCTTAAAATTAAATTGTAAAAAAGGATGCAATAGTAGAAACAAGAAATAGAGACAAATATGGCACATTTCTGGATGGATTTGTCTTGAATTTCATATTGAAAACTTTAGGGAAGAAGGAAATTTATTTATTTTTTCAAAAACTTTATTTTAGTTGGCAAAAATTATTTATATTTATGGCGTTCAACATGATGTTTTCATGTGTATACGTATACACACATCCTGGCATGGCTAAATCAAACTATTTAATATATGCATTACCTCAATACTTATTTTTTATACTGAGAACACTTAAATATCTACTCTCTTAGCAATTTTTGTATGTGTAATATATTGTTATTAACTGCAGTCATCATGATGTATATTAGACCTCTTGACCTTATTCTTCCTGTTTAATTGGAATTTTATGTCCTTTGACCACACAAATTAAAACTATGTATAATTTTTTTTTTTTTTAAGAAAGGGTCACCATCATTCCAGTTAGCCCTGATTTGGTTAATTCATCTATTCAGCAAATGGTTATTTTTTGTGTGCTTACTGTGTAGTAGGCACTGTGCTATGTGCTGGGGATTCAAATTCAGAAAAAAATACCACCATTGTCCTCCTTTCCTAGAATTTGCAGACTAGATAAAAGTAAATTAACAGTATAAGTTATTATGATAGATGTTGGTTCAAGGTGTTATGGAGTCATGGTGGGAATTGTATCAAGGGAGGATGTGTTGAATGAGTAATGCATGGCTAAATTTGGAAGATTAACTAGACAAATAAGGTG
>RJWJ010018206.1:0-31939 GCA_004363605.1 Indri indri | reverse complement strand
ACATTTTATTAATCTGCTCATGTGTTAATGGGCACTTGGGTTGTTTCCACATCTTTGCGATTGTGAATTGTGCTGCTATATTCACTCTAGTGCAGATGTCATTTTTATAGAATGTCTTTTTTTCTTTTGGGTAGATGTTCAATAATGGGATTGCTGGATCAGATGGTAGTTCTACTTGTAGCAATTTGAGATATCTCCACATTACTTTCCACAGAAGTTTTACTAGTTTGCAGTCCCACCAGCGGTGTATGAGTGTTCCTATCTCTCTGCATCCAGGCCAATGTTTGTTGTTTTGGGACTTTTTAATAAAGGCCATTCTGACTGGAGATAAGTGATATCTTTTGTGCTTTTAATTTTCATTTCCTTGATGATTAGAGATGTTGAGCATTTTTTCATATGTTTGTTAGCCATTAGTCTATCTTCTTTTGAAAAGTTTCTGCTCATGTCCTTTGCCCACCTTTTAATGGGGTTGGCTTATTTTTCCTTGCTGATTTTCCTCAGTTCTATGTAGATTCTACTTATCAGCCCTTTATCAGATGCATAGCATGTGAATATTTTCTCCCATTCTGTAGGTTGTCTGTTTGCTCTCATGATAGTTTCCTTGGGTCTGCAGAAGCTTTTTAAGAAGACCCCAAAGACAACCACAGCAACAACAAAAATAAATAAATGAGACCTGATCAAATTAAAGAATTTTTTAAATGCTATCAAAAATAATAAATTCCTTTAACAAATCTCAAGATGCAAGATCAGCATACAAAATCCAAGCACATTTCAATTTACCAAAAATAAAGCAATCCAAAATTGAAAATACAATTTAGAAATTGCATCACAAACATGAAATATTTTGCAAAATCTGTGCTCTGAAAATTACTAATCACTGTTGAGAGAAATTAAGACAGACCTGCGTAAATGGATTAAATCATATGTCCACGGATTAGAAAACCCAAATATATAAAATGTTAGTTATTGTCAAAATGCAATGTAATCTCAACCAAAAATATCTGTATAAATTAAAAAAAATTTCTAAAGTACATATGGATAATCAATATATAAAAATATGTATATATCCGAATATATGAATGACTTACAACTTTAAAATGTTAACAATTGAAATATAAGCACATATAAATACTAAATTACTTCATTATTCATCAAGAAAATGCACAAACTTCTATATATACAAAAGATTCACCTGAAAAAGAATAAGGCAATAGCAAATATCTACAAAGATATACAGCGACTGACATGTTTACACATTGCTGTAGTTAAAGTAAAATTATGGAAAGGAGTTCAGAATTTTTTTGTAAAGCTAAATATGTCCTCATCATATGATCCAACAATTCCATGCTTAAGTATTTGGTCAGAAAAAATAAAAACATGTCAACATAAATACTTGTTTACATGTTCATAGCAATTTTTATACAGGCAAAAACTGAAAACAACTCAAAACTGTATCAACAGGTGAACGGACAAATTGTGATATATCGTTCCTGTGGATTACCAATCAGCAATGAAAATTAATGAACTGTTGCTACTTGAAACAACATAAATGAATCCCAAGAACATTTTGATGAATGAAAGAAGCCAGATGCATAAAAGAATATACTGTATAATTTTATTGTTATGGCATTCTAGAAAATGAAAATATAACTTATAATGATATAGAGTTGAGATGTGCTTGCCTAGGTCTGGAAATGGACTAGGATTAGCTGGAAAGGGTCAAAAGAAAAATTCTGACGTAATATAAATCTTTTATATGTTAATTGTGGTAGTGTTGAAATGGGTTTATAAATTGGTCAAATTTGCACTTATTTGTTAAAATAAGTGCATGCTACATCCGTAAGATTTTTCTTTCTCTTTTTTTAAATTAAGCCCGGGAAATCTATGAATTACATGTAAAAATTAAGTCTAATATTAATGAAGTCAAATATGAGATGAGTGCACTCTTGTGATATTTTTCAATGAAATATCCATATATATTTAAATAATAAATTTTAAAGTTTAATTTCAAAGTTGTAAGCCTGAGAAATAGGAATTTGGATTAGGGAGGAAGAGAAAAGAGAGGGAAAGAGAAAGGATGGAGAAAGAAGACATAGTGGGAAGCTGAGCATGGTGGCAGAAGATTGTAACCTGTAAAGGGTGGTGACCAATACCTGTAGGCATCACTCACTCTTGATGTAAAAATCTCTATTAGTGCTCACTACCCATCCAAATATGCTAGAAGAGTTGTTGATGTTAAGAAAAGCAAGAGAAAAAAACTAAGTGCTGAGCTCCAAATTTGTCTCAATAAGAAACAGAAGAAAAGCTAGCAAAATGGTTTCAAAGTCAAGTGAGGATTGAGTAAAGCAAAACCATGAAAATAAGGCAGAGGTCACCCTGAAAACGTATGCATATGGGAAAGAGAGAACGTTGGGTTTGCCTCAGTAATCGAACTGATATATTTAAATATCAACCATCAGGGCCACTACAGCAGACATCTTGGATATTTTCTTCCCGCTTTCTTTCTCCATAAAAACATAGATAAATATGTGAAAAATATCTATGTTTAGTTTAGAAAAGATAAGGCACAAAAGAAGGACCTACGAAATGTCAACAATAGTTCCTCTATCTTTTAAGATTTAGATAAAACAACTTATTTTTGTGGTATATGTATATATCATACAACAGATTAACTGTATATATTATTAAATATTTTAGATTATAAATCATATATGCTACAATTAAAATATACAAAGATATATGGATCGATATTTAGTAAATATCTCTTTAAAAAAAAGAAGAGATCACAGAGGGACAGCAACATTTAATGTATAGAGCCTACACTTGTCAAAATCTGTTGACATGAACAAGATCTTTATATTCTCAGAAAATCCAATTAAGAAAAGTTTTGTTCACATCCTATAAAATGTAAATGTAGATATATTTATATTCATTTTATTTATTGATACCTTGAATTCTTCTCAAGGTTTTTTAGTCTATATATGATATCTAAGATAATTAAATGATTAAAATAACATTTCAAGTGACAGAAGAATTCCTGATATTCTGTTAACATCAGAAAGTAAACTTCTTTAAATGCTTAAGTGAGTTTATATAACTTTCTTTTTTAATGCTTTTACTCAAAATTGTTATAGTGAAATTTTAATGATTAGAGTATTTTTATTATAATGGCTTTAAATAAAAGCTGGGAAATGAAGTGAATGTTTAGCCATAAGAACATTTTACATGCAAATTTTATCTCCTTCAGTTTCTTAGCCATAAATACTTTTATAAATGTCTTATCAGCTATAAAATAGCAAGGTCATTGGATAAAGTAAGAAGTACATGTGACCATTCAAATGAAAACTGGATACTAATAATATTCATTAGATTAATTAAATTTTATTCTATAGGGAAAAGATTTCAAGAATAATATTTAAAATCTAATTAACATAAAAATAAAAGTTTTTCCCACCTAATTGATACTGTAATATTAAAGAAAAACATTTTTGCAGTTTTAGGCATTAATAGGCAAGATAAAAAGTATAATAAAACAGTATTTCTGAAAAACATATTCTAAGTAAATGATTTTGTTTGCAGTTGACAATGATAAAACGATCAATGTTATGTTACAATTTCTGCTCCTTCATTTGTCTGTGTTGGTAAAATGAAGAATGTCAGAGATTGAGAGGGTTCAGCTCGCAGCAAATTTAATATGACTTGCTTTGTCTCTCCTCTGAACAGGATTTCACAGGATGAAATATTAAATGTACAGAGCATGGGTACACTTTTCTTGTATTTAATGAAAAGTTTATGATTTCTTGTTTTATTTTTTAATCATGGTAAGCCCATAAAGTAGACAAAGTCTGAGAAAAAGGACAATATAATCTCAGAAATAAAGTCATGGATGACTTCTATTGTTCATTTGTATCTTTGAACTTCTTGACACTTTAATTAGAGTTATGAGTTATCGATTATCAATAAGATATATAGATACTCTAGTCCATATATATAACACTTTAAAGCATTACAAAAATATATTAAAATTGCATTTTAATTGTTAAGTCCTTTAAATAACGGGGAAAGCATAAAATTGTGCATCATGAGAAATTTAGTGGCATTCATAAAAGTAACAAAAATTGCTACTGCATCTGTTGAAGCAGTTTGGCTAAAACAAATTTAATTTTAAAAATCAAAGAACAACAAAAATGTTTGTCTTATTTTACATTACTTTCAAAAGAATTTATGTGAAGTCATATTTATAACAAAATTCATGATTTTCTAAAATAAAAGAACCTATATATGTGTATACGATGGAAAAACCGATTTATTAATTGTGAACATTTTTAGTTTGTGATTCATCATAACCATCCGTTAAAATACAGTCATGTAAAATAATAGTTAAATCCCATTGCCTCTGTTATTTTGCCAACTTTCAGTCACATGACTTGAGTATGTGTGTGTGTGAGTATAAGCATGAGGAGATACATACACACACACATATGCTAAAAATTTCTCAAATTTGGCAAATAAATTTAAAAAAAAAAAACATAAATCTACAGATGCAAGAAGCTCAGAAAACCCTAACAGAATACCCTGAAGAAAACACACCCCAAAACATCATCATCTTTAAATAGCTGAAAATTAAAGACCAAGGAATATTTCTGAAAGCAGCTACAACACCCCAATATACTACTTATGGAAAAATGATTATTAAAATGATTGTGCATTTTTCATCAGAACTCATGAAGACCAGAAGAGTGTCAAGTAACATTTTAATAGATTAGGATGAAAAGAACTTGTAAACCAGAATGCTATATTTAGCAAAAACACCCTTCAAGAATGAATTTTAATGAAGGAATAAGATTTTAAAAAGTATGAGAATTTCATACCAGCAGACCTGTTCTAAATGAATTGCTGAAAGTAAACTATAAGAACAAAAATGAATAATGATAATAAAAGAGTCAATTTTCCAAGATGACACACTAATTCTAAGTGCACGCAGTACCAAAATTTGTAAAATACAGAAAGCAAAACTTGAAAGAACACCTTAGTGTTGGTCAGTTAGTACCAATTTGATAGTGAGTATATGTGGTGCATGTTTTTCTCTCATTGTGATACCTGACTTTGCAAGATGGGCTCAATCTCTGTCCAGGATAATATAAGAGGTGCTAGATCACTGTTGTTTCTTGTAGTTGAATATTATATAGCACATTTTATTAATCCACTCATGTATTGATGGGCACTTGGGTTGTTTCTACATCCTTGCAGTTGTGAATTATGCTGCTATAAACATTCGAGTGCAGATATCTTTATTGTAGAATGTCTTTTTTTTCTTTGGATAGATGCCTAGTAGTGGGATTGCTGGATAAAATGGTATTCCTATTTTTTGCTCTTTGAGTTATCTCCAAATTGCTTTCCACAAGGATTGTACTCATTTGCAGTCCCACTAGCAGTGTAAGGGTGTTCCAATCTCTCCACATCCACGGCAGTATTTGTTGTTTTGGGACTTTTTGATAAAGGCCATTCTCACTGGAGTTAGGTGATACCTCATTGCAGTTTTGATTTGCATTTCCCTAATGATTAGAGATGTTGAGCACTTTTTTATATGTTTGCTGGGCATTATTCTGCCTTCTTTTGCAAAGTTTCTGTTCATGTCTTTTGCCCATTTATTGATGGGGTTGTTTGATTTTTTCTTGTTGATTTTCTTAAGTTCTGTATAGATTCTTGTTGTCAGCTCTTTATCAGATGTGTAGAAAGCAGGTATGTTCTCCCATTCTGTAGGTTGTCTATTTGTCCTAATGATAGTTTCTTTGGCTGGGCAGAAGCATTTTAATTTGATCAGGTCCCATTTGTTTATTTTTTGTTGTTGCTGTGATTGCTTTGGGGGTCTTCTTCATAAATTCTTTTCCCAGGCCAATGTCTGAAACAGTCTTCGTGACATTTTCTTCCAGAATTCTTAAGGTTTCACGCCTTAGGTTTAAGTCTGTTATCCATCCCGAGTTGATTTTTGTGAGAGGTGAGAGGTGGGGAATCTAGTTTCAATCTTAAGCATGCGGATATACAGTTTTCCAGCGCCACTTATTGAAAAGAGATTCTTTTCTCCAGTGTATATTTTTGTTTGCTTTGTCGAAGATTAGATGACAATATGAGGATGGTTTTATATCTGGGATCTCTGTTCTATTCCAAAGCTCTATATCTCTGTTCTTGCGCAAGTAGTACCATGAAAGTACCAGCTGGGCCTGGCCAAAGTGGCCGCAGCTGTGTTGGCGGTGGTGGGGCCAGCAGCTGAGGTCAAGAGCCCCCAGGCGAATAGCCTCAACCGGCGGAGCCCCACCTGCTTTGTATGCAAGAAGACCCTCAGCTCCTTCAGTAACCTCAAGGTGCACATGCGCTGGCACACGGGCTAGTGGCCTTGTGCCTGCGACCAGTGTCCCTGTGCCTGCGCCCAAAGCAGCAAACTCAACCGCCACAAGAAGACCCACTAGCAGCTGCTGCCCCAAAGCCCCTGCATGGCTGACACCAGCCAGGAGCAGGCCTCCGCAGTCCCTCCAGAGCCAGCTGCCCATGCCGCTGCCCCAGCCAGCACCCTCCCATGCAACGCTGGTGAGGGGCCTGGAGCTGCCGCCACAACAGGTGTCCAAGAACCTGGGGATCCTGGCAGTGGGGCTCAAGCAGGCCCTGGTGGGAATGGTTGGAGAGCTATCACCAAGGAGGAACAGAGAATCGACCCTGCAAACAGTCAGAAGACATCACCCAAGAAGATGCCCAAATCAGTGGGTAAGAGCCATGGGACCGGAGGAAGCTGCGAGTTCTGAGGGAAGCATTTCACCAATAGCAGTAACCCGACAGTGCACCGGTCGCACACCGGAGAACGGCCCTACACCTGCAAGCTCTGCTCCTACGCCTGCGCCCAGAGTAGCAAGCTCAACCGCCACCCCAGCATGCACAGCCTGGGGCTGGGCAGCACCCGCTTCGAGTGCCCCCACTGCTGTGTGCCCTTTGGCCTTCGTGCCACTCTGGACAAACACCTGCCCCAGAAGCACCCGGAGGCCATCGGGGAGGCCTGAGCACAGGCACGCCCTCCCTGCTGTCCCTGGTACGTGACTGTTTACTCTCCCCCCCGCCCCACCCCCCCGCTAGTAAATTATCCTTGTTATTTAAAAAAAAAAAAACTTTTATAGTTTTGGTTACTATAGCTCCTTAACAGCCGGGACTTTGTTATGCTGGCATTTAGTTTAACACAACACAATTGTCAATCTACAAATATTCGGGGAATGGATGAATGATCTTCAGGTCCATTTCCACCTGTGCAGGTTAGTGGAGATTGTTATCTGTCAAACCTTACTCATTCATACTCATGGCTGGTGGAAATATCTGTAGCATCGTCTTTGAACAAAAGTGAAATGTTGAAAATTTAAATTAAGATTTTTATATGTATATATATATATATATATATTTTTTTTTTCGAGACAGGCTCTCACTCCGTCACCCAGGCTAGAGTGCAGTGCTGTCATCATAGCTCACCGCAACCTCAAACTCCTGGGCTCAAGCAATCCTCCTACCTCAGCCTCCTGATTATCTAGGATTATAGGCACATACCACCACTCCTGGCTAATTTTTCTAGTTTTTCATAGAGATAGGGTCTTGCTCTTGCTCAGGCTGGTCTCGAACTTCTGGCCTCAAGCAATCTTCCTGCTGCGGCCTCCCAAAGTGCTGGGATTAAAGGCATGTGCCACTGCTCCAGGCCCTGAAATTAAGATTTATATTAGAATCCAGAAAGACCTGCTATATGCTTAGGAATGCCAACACCTATTTTTCTTCACATTTACATTTAAATACTTCCTAAGATTTCTGAAATGTCATTGAAGCTTGAAATTTGAGGTGGCTACAAAGGGCTACTGCCCTCTGTGGAAAAAAGGTGACTCCATCTTGGATGCTAGTCAGCTATGTTGACTTCCAATTAACCGCAGTACCAGGAATGCCTCCTAATTCCTGCTTTATTATTTACTGTCCTCAGTGTAAGAACATGACAACCTTGATGTTATCGCACAAATTATAGGCTATGATGCACACAGCCTTCTCGCCTGTTCTGGAGGGTAGCCCTTAATTGCCTCTGTAGAGCATGTATCCCCTTTCTCTACAGTATATAAGCCCTGGGTCTGGGGGTAACAGGATCGAGATCTACCTGTCTTGCAGCTGCCCAGGACCACACTTCCATCTGTAAGGTCTTCAATAAATCACCCTTTACCAACAACAACAACAATAAAAAACATTGAAAGAAGAAATAAACAAATCCATAAATATATTAATATTTGAAGCCTTCAACACTCCTCTTTTAAGCGATAGAACTAGTGGACAGAAAATCAACAAGAATAGAGAAGAATTGATGAAAATATCAGCCACTTGGACTGGATTACATTTATGAAACACTCTAATCAACAAGAGTAAAATATAAATTCTTTTCGAATGCATGCATAACATTCTCATAGACAATATTCTGTGTTATAGAGAAAACTATTATAAACTGAAAACAATTGAAATCATAGAAAGAGTGTTCTCTGGATTTAATGAAATTTAACTGGAAGTCAATAACAGAATGATAATAGGAACAGCTTCATATAACCAGAAATTAATCAACATTCTTAAATAATCCATGGGTTAACAAAGAATTTTTAATGTATATTAATAAATGTTTTGATCTCATGAACTGGAAATACAATATATAAAATTTTATTGATTATAGCTAAAGCAGCACAGATATGGAAATATATATATATTACATGTAAAATACATATAATATATGTGTATATGTAAAATACATGGTGGTGAATTGGGCTTTATACTAGGAAGGCAAGGTCGGTTTCATGGCAATATACTATTTTAACAGCCTACAGAAGAAAAGTCCTCGTATCAACTGGTGCAGAAAAAAATAATAAAATTCACAATACCTCAATGACAAAAATTCTCCACACAGTTAGAAAAGACGTGTTCTACCTGCAAAAAGATATTGACAAAACAAAACAAAACATGGCAACAGAAACAATTACAGCTAACATTATACTGAGTAGTGAAAGACAATGCGACTCTTCCCCTTCCCCATGATTAGGAACAAGGCATGCATATCCATTCTTAGCATTCCTATTCTGCATTATATTGGAAGTCCCAGACTGTATAATAAAGAAAAAAACTAAAAATAAAAAAACAGAGGTTGTCTCTATTTGCAGGTAATGTTATTATTACATCTACATAAAAAACTCAAAGAATTTACAAAAACTCACTATAATATATGTGAGTTTAGAAAAGTTTCGAGATGCAGATCTATAGAAAAAAGAACTTTTACTTGCATAAACTAGCAACAAATAATTGAATACCCACATTTTTTAAAATAACATTTATGAGAGCTCCAAAAATGAAATAATTAAGTCAGTCTAAAAAACCTGTATAAAACCTGTGTGATGAAAACTATAAAACGTTAATGAAAGAGATCAAGGAAGACATAAATCAATGAAGGGGCAAACTGAGTTCCTGGATTTTATGATGCAAGTTTGTTAAGATATGAATTTTTCCCAAGTCGACCTACAGATTTAACTTAATTATAATAAAAATTCCCACTGGATTGTTTTGTAGATTTACACAAGCTAATTCTTAAATGCATGTGGAAATTCAAAGAAACTAAAACAGTAAAGGAATATTGGGAAAAAAATGAAATTGTGGGAATCACACTACCTGATTTTAAGACTTACTATAAATCAGGACAGTGTGGTACTGGCAAAGGAAAAACACATCGTACCTCAGTGGAAGTATAGAGAACCCAAATGTAGATCCACACAAATGTGGCCAATTGATTTTTGATAAAAGTGCAAAGACCAAAGACAATTTCAACAAATGGTGTTGGAGCAATTCTACATTTATGTAAAAATGAATTTCTGTGGAAAACCCATACTTTATATAAAATAAAGTCAGAATGAATCACAGAACTTAATGTAAAACTTCAAACCATGGAGTATTTAGAAGAAAAGACATGAAGATACATTTGCTAGTTGGGGTTAGGCAAATAGGGTTTAGACATGAAAGGAAAAGTATAACTCATAAAAATAAATGATAAAGTGGACTCTATAAAATTAAAAAAAATTGTTCTGAAAAAAGACACTAAGGGAATAAAGTCAATAGAAAATACAAATTAATACATAATTAGGCAATACAAAAATAAAAATTAAAACTATAATAAGCTATTACTATACATCTGCTGGAATGTTTAAAGAGAAAAATACCAGTTGACAAGGCTACAGATCAACTGAATCTTTTATGCAAACCTAGTGGAATATAGATTGGTTCAGTCACTCTGGAAAAATTGTTTGCAGTATTTTATAAAGTTAGACATTCACTTAACTATGACTTCATTACTTGGTATTCACTCAAGCAACACCAAAACTTATGTTCACATAAAAAAAGCAGTACACAAATGCTTATAATATTTCCTTTCATATTTGCCAACTAGAAATTACCGAAATGCCTTTTAGTGGGTGAGAGGAGATACAAACTTTGATACATTCATACAATAGAATATAATAATAAAAGGGAATAAAACTTCATACAACTTGGATGGATCTTAAAGTCATTATGCTGAGTGAAAGAACCCAATCTCAAGAAGTCACATACTACATGATTCCATTTATATGATATCTCTGAAAAGGGAAATCTATGGTGATGGAGAAAAGATTATTAGGAATTAGGAGTGTGTGGAAGGTGTCACTAAAAAGGGAGAGCAAAGAGGGGAGATGGAATGATATACTTGTATCCTGACTATGCTAGTGGCTACATGAATCTCTCCATGTGTTGAAATTCATGGAACTATATACAAAAAAGTCAATTCCACTGGAAATTAATTTTAAAATAAATATTAAAATACCAAGTAATAATTGTAAAATTAACAAAAAAATTAAAGGAGACTTCTAGATTTTATTCTCCATATGAATAAAAAAGCTTGAGTCTCATTTAAGGAATATCCTTTTGCTTATTAACATTTTTCTAAATATAATATGTCATTTAGTTTGTTAGAGAAAGAATGAGGGGGGTGATGGGGGAAGAAAGGAAGGTAAAAAAAAGAGAGGAGAGAGGGAGGGAGAGAGAGAAGAAGGAAGGAAAACAGAGTGAGATTTCCTACAGACCAAATAGGATGACATTCTATACTTTTATGATTTCTTCCATTTGAGTGCAAACATTAACAATCAGGGTTGTGCGTATATAAAGTGAAAATACAATTATAAGCCAAATCCACTTTCTCTTATTCTTTATGTGCTGATGTAATACCTTAAATAGTGAAGAACAGAGAAAACAGTTTGCAAATGTGAACTGAGTATCTTTTCTATTCATCTTTACATTTACAGCTCTACATAGTAGTCTAGACTCAGTAATTCAAACTTTCTGAATCTTCTCTTGAGATGGTGCTCGGTCATACTTTGCTGGGTTATTGTAGGAATTAAATGAGAAAATATACACAAGCATACCTGTTCAGAATGTAACATTTAGTAGAACCAAAGAAATATGACTAAACCACCAAATAGAGTAGGTAAACAAATGTGGAGCCTAATTTAGCACAGAAACAAAAATTCAAAGCATTTGAAAAGAATTCACAGTAGATAAATTGATTTGAAATGTCAAATAATAATGAGATTGGAATGACAGTTTCAACACATATTTTCAAAGACATGATATTGTGTGTTTACAAATAATGGAAAAACCTCACGCAGCATCTTCTTGTTTTTATTCTTGCTATTCGCTCCTACATTCCCTTCCCCACCTTACACTGAAAAACACCTACAGTGTTGTTTTTCACAGAGTAACCAAAGTGAACTTTTAAAAATAAAATCAGGCATGCCCACATAACTTCTCACATACTCTAATGGCTACCATTCTGTTCTGGGATGAAAAAAAAAGAGAGAGAAAAAAATGTCCTTCATGGCCTACAATTACCTCAAAGACACAACTTTTTTTTTTTTTTCACTGTTTGTATCCTTTCTCCTTCTTTTCCAGCTGCTGTCACCTCATTTCTGTTTCCCAGACATGCCTAACTCCATCTTTCCACTGGCCTCTGAACATGTCCACTATGCAATTCTCCTCCATGATCCTTAGCATAGCTGGTTCACCATTATCCCTGAAGAGGATTCTTTAAAACCTTATTTAAACTTTTTCCAGTTACATCAATTCACACTTTGTATTTCGTTTGTACAACTTACCATCTGTAATTACCTCGATTTTTATTTATATTGGTGTTTATTACATGTCATTCATAGAAAAATATAAGCTTCATTATGGAATGTCTTATTAACTCCAGCAGTTAGAAGAATGTCCAATATAGAAGACAGATATTTGTAGCATTAATTTTGTGGTTGAATGTCATTCACCCTTTGTTTTCCACTAGATAGCTTATCATTGAATGACCCTGAGTATACAAGAAGAAAAAATAAAAGAATGAATCCCAATTTTTAATAGTGTTTAATGTAGGAAAAATACTAAATGATTAACATATGCTCAATCAAAATTTGCTTTCTCTAGGGTGGTGCAAAGGCATTTTATGTAACCAAAGCGTTTATATCCCTGTAGTATTCTGAAATTTAAAAAATAAAAATAAAAATTGCTTTCAATGTAAATATTAAGATTATAATTCCATCTAACAAAATTTGAGTTCTGTTTAAATTTAGTCCTATTTAATGCAAGCTATCTGACCTAAGCTTACTGATTTTGATTTGCAAAAAAGAGAAGAAAAGTCAAATTGGTAACACTGTTCTCCTCAGAAATGTGATTTTTAAAAAATATTCTGTTGATTAAACTACAAGTGATTTAATCAAGAAATTAATTCAGGGAAATGGCTTCCCAGACAAAATGTATAAAATTAATTATTTTCTTAGGGTGAGTTACCGTTAATTTTTCTTCTTTAAGGGGTTAAAGTTTAACAAATAAAATTTACTGAACGGAACTATGTCTTTTGGGTTCAGATTCTCACATTCCTGGGCTTGAGCTTTCTAGAGAAACAAGGACTTTATTCTCCCTTTATGCTTAACGCCCTAGATGAATCTGTCTGTCATCTCTTTTAATTTAAACAGGCAACATTGAGGCTTCTTAACAATACATCTGACCCCTGAGAAACAGGATATATAGCAGCCCATTAATTAGTTGTTTGCAGTGAAGGGATATGGCACATCAAATATCATGCCTCTCTGCTCCATTGCACAGCACACCCACACCACATTGTCCATTTATATTTCTGACGACTACCAAAGAGCCAATACCCTTGAGAAACATCGTAAGTTAGCAACTTGATTGATGTACATTAGGCAGTCAATGACGTGTTCTATCTAGAGTATTTTCCTTTTTGCATGAAGGAAAGATGGTCAAAATATGTATCAGACCTCGAATCAAATTAAAGCCCAGAAGATTTCATTGCCATTCTGCTTTTTGTTTCATACATAAATTTACATAAAATTGAGTTACTTAAGATTTCATATCTGTTTCAATTTTCTTTCCATTCTAGACATTCTCAAATGAAAAGCAGTTTTATAGAACACCACATTAATTGTTTCAGGAGAGTAACACAATCAACTCAGCTATTTTCTAACAAGTTCAGGAAACACTATTGTTCTTTGTGAATATTCTCCCTAGTTATGAATTTATAAATTATTCACATTCATAGTCGCTAAAAGAAACATGAGCAGAACGAGTGTTATCAAGAGGCAGCGAAGTGACAACTGTGAGCCCAGACCTGTCCTTTAATGGTTTTAGTGATCATTTGACCTTCAAGAAAATGATGGATAGAATCATTTCATGAGAATTAATAATTATACGCCACTGAGCACCTTAAAGAGAGAGATTTTGTCACCCTTTTTGTTATTTTTTTGGTTTGACACAATTTGATCATTAAGACTGTTAATAATGTTAGGACTTACTATGTTAGGAATAATCCAATTTATTAGCGATATCTAAAAGTTCGAGGGTTACTGTCTGAAGTACCTTTACAGAAGGTCATGTTAATTGAACTTAATGACCTATATCATGAAAATCCATAGAGGCGACAATTTTAGGAAAATGGATTCTCATTTTTAAAATATATTTCTGACTTCCTAATTAAATATATCTCATACAGGTAATTATAGATTTTCCCCTAAATGTTTCATGCTAACCTATTGAACTAAGAATATATACATTTGATTGAAGTTTAAATAAATCCCTGTTGGAGGTGGTGTTGTATAAGGAATTCATTATTTTCATCTATGACCCAATGGCTGTTCTTTTCCATCTCAATGACATGATCGGTCTCTATTTGGTATTAGGAATTAGGATCTACTGTTAAGAGTTCTCAGATATCTCATCAATTCATTTTTCTGTTTTTTATGATAATTCCTAAATTCATCAATACCACTGCAGTACTCAGTTTTCCCCTTAGTTCTAGTTATACAGTTCTCTTCTACGGACACAGGAACCAGATATTTCTTTTCCCCTATAAAAATAATACACTCTAAATCTTTCGTTTTGCTGTTTAGAGACCCCTTAACGTCCCTTTTTGACTACATGAATACATGTCTTTTCTGTTGAAACATAACCTAAGGGAGCAAATGTTCTTATTTTTTATTATTCAGGAGGGTTAGTCTTATGTGCTACTAGCTCATTATTCGTTTCATTCCATTCTGTCCTTCAGTTGAACTGAATAAAAGATGTTCAGAAAGATGAATCTTAAAAAGCAGAATAAGTTATCTCTTAAAGCAAATGGAATTCAACCCCCCTCTTTCACTACAAACTCTGGAGGACAGTATAGCATTCTAATTTCAATCTACTGAAAAGTAATACTTCTCAAATATGTTGAGAATTAAAAAGTATTTTAATATAATATGACCCCTTTACCAGCTATTGCTTAAATATGTAATACAAGTATCCCAATTCCTTGGGAGTAGAGTGGGGTAGGGAGCAAGAACAAAACAAAACAAGCAAATGAACAAAGAAAAAAGCCTGGCTTAGCTATATTTGAGGTTTACAGGACCTAAATCTTGCTGAAAATTATAATTCTTGGACACTCGGGCCTACTTTCTCACTTACTAGCCGTATGCCCTTAAATGAAGCAATAGGCCACTATCTGGTCTATTGTGTCTTTCTTTCCTCCTACATTTTTATGCCTTCAAAGTCAGCTCTTATGCTGTATGTATTTTCATAGGCCTAGGTCTTAGCATAGTGTCTTGCTCTTTACATGCTGACAGAAAGAAATAAAAGCAAGGACGAAAGAAGGACATAGGTAAGGAGGCAGGAAGGGAGAATGGGCAGGAAAAAAACAAATTGGCACAATAAGCTACCTACTTCACAAAGTTATTCTGAAGATAAAAATAATAAAATAAATGCAAAATGCCTGCAAAAACATTATAGTCAAAGCTATTATTCGTTACTTTTTGCTATATGCCAGGCACTATTTAAAATTATATATGTGTGTGTGTGTGTGTGTGTGTGCGCGCGCGCGTGTGTGTGTAACCTAAGTCTTAGAACACCCCTATGAAACTGGAACTATATCCTGCATTTTACAGATGAGGAAATTGAGTCACTAGGAGGAAAAGTAAACTTTCTAGGGTCACAAAGCCAGGAAGTGACAGAAACAAGATCTTAACCCAATCTGCCTTACCAAAGAATATCTAATTCTAATATTTCCTCTAAGAGATTGCTATTGTTTGATTTGATTCTGAAAAAAATTATATAAACTATTAATAGTTCAAATAAAACTAGGATATTAAATTGATAACTCATCAATTTTATTTCTTATCTTCCCTCAATTCTCTACATTTCAACAAGAAGGAAGGAAGGGAGGGAGGGAGGGAGGAAGGAAGGAAGGAAGGAAGGAAGGAAGGAAGGAAGAAAGAAAGAAAGAAAGAAAGAAAGAAAGAAAGAAAGAAAGAAAGAAAGAAAGAAAAAGAAAGAAAGAAAAAAGAAAGAGAGAGAGAGAGAAAGAAAGAAAGAAAAAGAAAGAAAGAAAGAAAGAAAGAAAGAAAGAAAGAAAGAAAGAAAGAAAGAAAGAAAGAAAGAAAGAAAGAAAAGAAAGAAAGAAAAGAAAGAGAAAGAAAGAGAAAAGGAAAGGAAAAGTCTCTCCTACCTCTGGGATCCCAAAGTCTTGAACTGCCTGTGGATCCAAATATTTCTGATCATCACAGTGTTGCAGATGCCAAGTGTATATCACGAAATTTCAACTTGCTATGTCTTGTGTCAATTTTTTAAAAAGATATTTATATCATTCTTTTCTAGATTATTACTTAGATAAATTAATTTGGTTGTAGGTACTAGTTCTTTTGAAGAGATCATTTTCAATGAAGCAAAAGAATGATTTCAGCATACCATAAGAAACTAGAAATATATCCCCAACTTTATGTAGTTTAGCTCTCTTCTTAAACTATTCTAGGTCATATTGTTAATCTTAATTGTCAAAGTATACTATGGAAATCTTTGCTCAGGTCTCTAGTCCTTGCTGGCCCCCTGTACAGGGGTGTGGATATATTCTCTATAAAAGATAAATTAAAAAGCTCTAACTGGATTTTCACCATCACACTGTAATTCACAACTCAAAAGTCTCATATCGTGGATGGTCTACTTCATATTTTATGTGTAAATATTTCCAGTTCATCTAAAATATAGATAATAATTCACTCTGTACATATACATAGTTTAAAAAATAAATCACTACAAATAGAATTAAAGCTCCCTTTGTACCACTGCCCAATCTCGTTCTGAATTTCCCTCTATCCTCACAAACAATGTCACTAAATTTGAGGCTTACATTCCTATTTAAAAAAATAAATGTTTATAGATGGTATATTTTTAAATTTTAAAAATTTATATAAATTTTATCATATTGAAGGTAACCTTCTCCAAATTGTTTTCAGTCAACACTATTGATAAATTCTATGTTCTTTTAAACGTGCTCAAATTTTTGCCATTAAAAAACTATTTAAATCTCTAAGAACTTGGTAATCCTGCATCCTCTTCAACTACACATCTGTTCTTTTCTCCTTATCTAGCGAATCTTCTGAAAAGTGTTTTGTACAACTGCTCTTGCCACACCCTCACCTCCGACTTGTTGCACTTCACATTTTGCTGTGGTCACTCCACCATTCTTTCTAAGATTGTCTATTACTTTTGCTACGTTCAATGGGTAAATTTAGACATCATTTTACTTCAGTTTCAGCATCACTCGGTAGCAATTATGACCCCTTTCTTCTTGATGGATTATCTTCTGATCATCTCTACACTGAGGTTTATACCCATATCTTGAAGCAAAGACATAAACTGAATCATATCACGTCTTGGTGAAAACCTACCCCAAACTCCCAACTTATTGAGAATAAAATCTCAGGCTTCTAACCTAGCCTGCCAGGTACCCAATTACTACAACCATGTAATTTTTCTCGGGGACACCTTTCTGACCTCATATCCCACCTCCTTTCTTTACTCACTGGGTTGCAACTAGTGGTCTCTGTTCTCAGCTTTGAATATGCCAATCACGCTTACTGCTTTACATTTACTATTCTCTGTGCTTTGAAATTTTCTGCCTAATATATCTGAATGCCTTCCTTTATTATGAATTCATTCAGATCTATGCTCAAATGCTTCCATATCTAGAAGAGTACCCTACTTCATCCCAGTGCTTCCCATGCTATTAGCAGCTTTAATCTTCTTCATAGCCTTGTTGCCAATAACATAATATATGTTGACTTATTTGTGTTCTGTTTGTTCTCACTTGAATGTAAATTTCAGGAGAGGAGGGATTTATTTCTCAGCTCTATTTGTAGCACCTAGGAAATTTCTCAGCACATAATAGGAGCAAAACAAATATTTGTTGAATGAATTGAATGAATGAATGAATAAGAAAACAGTCATTAAGGACTT
The DNA here is from genome assembly GCA_004363605.1 of Indri indri. Taxonomy (NCBI): domain Eukaryota; kingdom Metazoa; phylum Chordata; class Mammalia; order Primates; family Indriidae; genus Indri; species Indri indri. Next base: position 14,047 of record RJWJ010018206.1, on the reverse strand, counting down.
TCCAAAGTATAACTACTTAAATATGACAATTGCAAGAGGATACAGATCTTCCAATAACAGGTAAATAGAAGACAAAGATTATGACCTGTGTTTTACCTTTTTAATACTTTAATCAAGATAGATGATAGAAATTGTACTATGTTGAAAGTACTTCTGGGAATCTGCTTATAGGGTTTTATATTATTTTACTATGAATATGATAATTATGCATTCATTCTTTATCCTCTACTAAATTTTTTTTGGAAAATATAAATGTATTTGAATGCATAAACATTTAAATTTGTACATGTCAAGATACCATAAACAAAAGCCAAATTCTCCAAACAAAACAAATCAAATGATAGTCTAGAAAGATATTTGCAACACATGTGAAATAAGGTTATAGGGACATAGGTTAATGTTCTTGTGTACAAAGTGATTTCACAAATTGACAGGATAAAGTAAATCGAATTAATTTTTAAAAAGTAGGAAAAGGTTATGCACAGGCAATTCATGGAAGAGAACATGTAAATGGCCAAAGGACATGAACAATGCTCACCCTGACTAGCCAGGGAAACAAAGATCAAAGCAACAGTGAGATCGACTTTTCACTATCTAGATTAGCAAACATTGCAGACAGCAAAAATACCTATTCATGGAGAGGAGGAAGGCCAACAGTGGTCTCATACATTGCTGGTGGGGAGATGAGCTAGTAATGGTTTTGGAAAGCAACCTAACAATATCTTTATACATTTTTTTATTTCAAAATATTACAGGGGTACAAATGTTTTTTGTTACATGAATCACTTTAGTAATGCATGAGTCGGGGTTATACTTTTGCCCATAACCCAGATAGTGGTCATTTGTACCCGTTAGGTAGGTTTTTGCCAATCCCCTTCTCCCTTCTCCCCCTACTTGATTTCCACTGAGTTTTAATTCCCTGTAAGCACATGTGTGCTCATCAATTAGTTCCAATTTAATAGTGAGTATATGTGGTATTTGTTTTTCCATTCTTTATATAATTCACTTAGGATAATGGTCTCCAGTTCCCTCCAAATTCTGCAAAAGGCATTAATTCATCCTTTTTATTTTTATGGCTGAAAAGTCTTCCCTAATATACATATGTCATATTTTGTTAATTCACTCATGAATTGATGGGCACTTGGGTTGATATTAAATATTTGCAATTGCAAATTATGCTATAATAACCATTCGAGTGCAGGTGTCTTTTTGATAAAATGACTTCTTTTCTGTTGGGTAAATACCCAGTAGTGGATTGCTGTATCAAATGGTAGGTCCACTTTTCCACTTTTAGTTCTTTGAGGAATCTCCATACTGTTTTCCATAGAAGCTGTATTAATTTGCAGTCCTACCAACAGTGTAGAGTTCTCTCTCCTGATAGGCCAGCATCTATTGTTTTTGGACTTTGTAATAAAAGCCATTCTAACTGGTGTAAGGTGATATCTTATTGTGGTTTTAATCATCATCCCTGATGATTAGTGACATTAAACATTTTTCCATATGTTTATTGACCATTTGTCTATCTTCTATTGAAAAGCTTCTGTTTATGTCTTTTCCTCACTTTTTAATGGGTTTTTTTTTCTTGCCGATTTGCTTGAGTTCTTTGTAGATTCTGTTTATTAGCCCTTTACTGGATATATAGCTTGCAATTACTTTCTCCCACTTTGTAGCTTGTCTATTTGCTCTGTTGATTATTTCTGTAGCTGTGCAGAAGCTTTATAATTTAATCAAATCCCATTTATTCATTTTTGTTGTTGCTATGATTACAATTGGAGCCTTGTTCATAAATTCTTCGCATAGGCCTATCTAGAAGACTTTTTCCTACATTTTCTTCCAGAATTCTTGTGGTTTCATGCCTGACATGTAAGTCGTTTATCCCTCTTGAATTAACTTTTGTGAGTGGTGAGAGATATGGATCCTGTTTCGTTCTTCTGGATGTGGCTGGCTATCCAATTTTCCCAGCACCATTTATTGAATAGGGCTTCTTTTCCCCAGTATGCTATTGTCTGCTTTGTCAAGGATCAGTTGGCTGTATGTGGATGGTTTTGTATCTGGGCTCTCTGTTCTGTTCCATTGCTCTATGTCTCTGTTTTTGTGCCAATACCATGCTGTTTTAGTGATATCACAGAAATACAAAATATCATTTGTGAATACTATGAAAATCTCTATGCACATAATCTTGAAAATGAAGAGGAAATGCACAAATTCCCGGAAACCCACAACCTCCTAAGACTCAGCTACTAAATTAAATTATTTATATCCATTGTATAATTTTATAGTCTTGATTCACTTTCTTACTAAATCAAAATAATCCTTGTCTTGAGAAACTACATTTTGACATATTATGTGCATGTCATTCTAATCTCAAGTTTAAGTTTTCGTCTTTCCTATGTACATGAGTCATACCATGTAAAAGGATGATTTTCAAATCATCACTAGACTACAGAAGTGGTCCCCTCCCAAATACATGGAAGTTTAAGGAATTTGGTTAAAAAATGTTTTGATAGAAAGCACAGTGTGACTAAGCTAACAGGAAGCTGTGAGATCCGTAATTGAAAAACAAAGGGAGAGGGAAAGGGGGAAAACAAAAATGACTATTTTCAAGACTCCCCCTCCTCTCATGTACATGCTCATATGCATATGTGCACACACACAGCTACACAGATTTATTAATGTATCTCAAATTTGGGTGATGCCTCCTGAAAATCAATAGACGGACTCCATTGGAATCTACCTGGAGCAAGAAAATTGAAACACTTCCTAGTCAGTAGTTGGGGCTGCAGTATTACTATGGAGTACCTGATGAGGACAGTCTAACAATAATGAGGACATTCCACCATGCATGTTCCTGGTTTGAAAGAATGTCTCTTTTCTTAGTGGATTTAGCCTTAAAAGACTGCAACTGCTTACAACTTTGTATCTTCTCTACACAAATAATGGTATTTCCAGGATGTTAAAAATGTCTATAATCTCTTCCTATTGTTTTTGATTTTTGATACTGAATAAAATGTGAAAGATTTCCACAATTATTGAAGGAGTTTTATTTGGCTTCTATTATAGAACAAAGACCATCTGCTCCTATAAGTTTGAGCACACAGAGAAAACACAAGTGCACATGTGAAAAAACACTGCGGGTTTGAATATAATAAATAAATAATAATAATTAACATTTATTCCACAGTTAATATGGGTTGGGTATTATTTTGAGCATTTTATAGATATTAAGTATTTTATACATTTTCAAAAAAGTGAATTAAATTAATATTTAAAATTCCAAAGATAATTAATTCAAAATTTTATTTGTTTTTAGGCCATACATATAGATATGGATATAGATATGGAGAGATATAGATATAGTTACAAATATATAGATATGTGTTTTATAGGTGAGCATTAGTAAAATAGAAAATGACATTAAACATGGCAAATTATGCCTAAATCATATTTTAAGTGTTAATTTAAGAAAAGCATGTAATTATGGCAAATATAGGTAAGTCCCAAAATAAAATCAATACAGCTTCATGAAAGAGACAAACATAAAACATTTGAGGCATATTTTCCACTTCATAGATGAGAAAACCAATGCAAAGGAAGTTATATAAGTTGCCCATAGTCAAGGAACAGAAAGAGAATTCATACCCAAAGCAGTTAACCTAAATATAAAACACTTTCATAAGTAAGAGTAAAGAAAAGAAGCACAAAGCTGTAGATTCGAGATGAATACATTCAAACCTTCAAAACAATAGAATTGTTAATACAGGAAAGTTTAAAATAATACAAAGAACACTAACATTTTTATTTATATTATCAGGGAAATTTTAAAGGACATATAATTGCCAAAAAGTAGCAATCTGTACATCAGAAAGAATCTTTAGAGATTAAAAATGTAGTTTTGAACAATACAACCAGAGTAGCAATAGCAGCAAAACTATGGCCAGATTATAAAAGATGTTGAAAAAACTGAGAAAATGAGAAAGTAGGAGGATAAAAGAAATATTAATGATTAGAAAAATGAAAAGGCAAGCAGAGGAGTAGTAACATTCAAGGAAATAAAAAATAAAATTTCCATCAGCTGAAGAAGTATTGAAAGTTGAACAGTTTGAGATAAAAAGGTCCACAGAGTACCAATCAGTTCTAATAAAATACATGACACATAAACAAACAAATAAATGTCTATAAAGATAGGCTATGCATATTGTACCACATAAAGTAAAAAAACATATTAGACAATTATTAAAATGAGAAAATTCAGGTTATCAAACTTTTATAGGATAAAAGTCTAAAATAAAATAAAATAACTTGCCTTCAGAAGAAAAGATTTGTGATCACATAATGGTAGCCCTTTAAAAAAAAACAAAAAACTTTTATTTATGTTAAGCCAAAGAAAAGACATTTTCTGAATCTATGATTTTGAATATATTACCTTTATACTCCCCTTAAAATATGCTTTATTAATGGAAATTCACAAGGAAAAGAGAGTATCCAAATATATGTTGTAAAAGTTGGTGTAAAATATATGAAAATTTTAAACTAATAATAAAACAAAAGGGAAGGTGGAAGAAGAAGGAAATAAAGCCTAATAAAATGTCTCATTGCACATTTTTGGGAGATAAAAAGGAGTATATTTAGAGAAATAAATAGTTTATAAATAACCAAAAATAATAGAAAAATCTGGCTATATTCCAAAATGTGAGATAAAATTTAAAAAATATATATATTTAACGATAAAAAATGATTACCAAAAAATGAAAACTTCCAGTGATAATAGTACTTCGTTCAGGTTGTATAATAGAAAAAGTTAATCTTTTAAATTAATGTTTGAGATTATTGTTACCTTGATTAAAAAAAATCAAAAAACATATCCAAAAGAAAATTAGAGACAAATTTCATTTATTAAGTACAAAATTATTATAAAATATCTGAAAAATATGTAACATGATGATAAAATAAAAATATATAAGGTCTAAGTAAGGTTTATCATGTCAAATATTAAGATGCATAATATAATTTACTGGAGTAATAGTTTAAGGCAAGGAAATGGATGTATCAATAGACGCTGAAAATATCACTTAATATAATTAAGCATGTGATAATATTTAAAAAATCATTAATTTTGATGAATTAAGAGGTTGGTCTTAAAATTATCTTTGGATCTATCTGAAACCAACATCATAAATGAACTACTACAAGTGACTTTTAAGCTCAAATACCTACACATAAAGCATGGAAATAAAGTATGTAAATAAGTCAGTTTAAAGACCAGGCTTACGGAAAAGCAAAAATTCTATATTACCCCTAAGATCTTTTAATTTAACTTAATAATTTCATTTCATTTCATTTCATTTCATTTCATTTCACAATTTGCTGTCCAATAGATGCCTGTGGCAGAAAGGAGATAGTTAGAGGACTGTACAACATAGTTATTTCAACTATTCATTTTTCTATATTCTCTGGAATGGCTATTAACATTGTTGGATTTCCTGGATCAATCCTTCACAATTTATTTTTATTTCAAAGTGTGTTATTTTCTGGGAGATTTCCTTAATTTTGTCTACCTACTCTTAGATTTTTCTTTTCTTCTAGCAATCACATTTTGAATTCCCAACAACACATTCTTATGAATAAATTTCTCTCTCTTTTTTAATAACAGTCTGTCATTATTTAAAGGATTATATCTATAGATTTGAACTCTCATCTCTAATCTCAAGTTTACAGAATGTGACAACCAAGTGATAGCATCTAGTTAAATGTAATCTAAGAGGCTTCTTTCATCTACTCCATCCATAAGCTGCTGTTCATCTTCCTAACATTAATTCCCATGTATCATGTGAGGAACAGATTCCCCTTCATTTCCGTTTGACAGCTGAATCTTCTCATGGGACTCACAACTATTCAGTGATCTCTGCCTTTCACTGTGTCTTATCTACTCCTCTCTACTACCATTCTATCCCTAACCAGATACTTTAACTTATGGTGACTGTCTTAGTCCATTCGGGCTGCCATAGAAAAATGCCATAAACTGGGTGGCTTGTAAACAATAGATATTTATTTTTTACAGTTTCAGAGGCTGGGAAGTCCAAGATCAAGGCACAAACAGATTGAGCATCTGGTGAGGGCCCACTTCCTGGTTCATAGATGACTGCCACTTCTCTGTGTCCTCACATGGTGGAAAGGGCAACAGAGCCCATTAAGCTCTTTTATAAGAGCACTAATTTCATTGCCCAATGCCAAATTTCTTCCTAAGGGATCTACTTTCTAATCTCCTAACATTGAAGGAATATGTTTCAATATATAAATTTTGAAGGGCACCAATATTCAGTCTGTAGCATTCTGCCTCTAGCCTTCCAAAGTCCATATACTTGAAAAATACACTCATTTGATCATAATAGTTTCAAAAGTCTTAACTCATTCCGCATAAACTCAATCAAGTCCAAAATGATATCGAAATATCACCTAAATCAGATATGAGTTGCACTCAAGATATAATTCATCCTGAAGCTAATTCCTCTTTAGATGTGAGTCTATGAAATAAAACATGCTATTTTCTTCTAAAACACAATGTGACAAGGACAGTATAGGCATCGTCCTTCCAAATGAAAGAAATAGGAAAGAAGAAGGGAATGAGAAATCCTGACCAAGTCTAAAACCCAAAGGGGCAAATTTCGTTAGACCTTAAGTCCTAAAATAATCTTCTTTGAGTCAATGCTCTGGCCTCCATGCCCACTGGGGCAGAGGATCCATCTTCTGGACCCTCTGGGGCAGTAGAGTGCCCCCAGAGCTTTTCTAGGCAGGAGTAGGACTCCCGAGGCTCTGAGAGGCCCTGTTTCCTTGACTTCATTGGCTGGAACTAGTGGGGGATTCTCTGCTATGACCTTGCCCCTACATCTGTTCTCTGCCTGGGTCTGGGCCCTGTGGGATGGAGTGCCATGCCTGAAACTTCCCTTGAGTGTGTTCCTGTAACCACAGAAGCTCTCCTGGGCATCTTTTGAAACTTATATGGAGGCATCCATGACCCCGCAGCTTTCCTGGATTCAAGGTACGCAGTGCAGCAGCCTGCTGAAATAGCACCTGTGCTGGCTGAGGATTGTGGTGCCAGAACGTAGTTCCTGTGATGTTAGGGTACACAGAGCAAAGCACGCTGAGATGCCATAGGCATTGGAAACCTCTTCTTTGAAACCATTCTGATGATCTCTGAATTGCCGTCAGGGTCACTCTTCCATTGTCTGAACAATAGCTTCTACCTTCTGTTGAGATGGCTTACTAGTCTCTTTGTCAAATGTTCATTTGGCCACAACCTTATTATTTTTTTTCCCAATGGGCTTTCACATTCTTTTTAATATGGATAGGCTAAACATGTTACAAATCTTTAAGATCTGCTTCTCTTTTAACTAACAATTCTGTCTTTAAATCATTTTTATCTTCTTTCATTTTACTATAAACAGTCAAGAGGGAACCATGCTACTCTTTCAACACTTTCTTAGAAATTTCCTTAGCTGAAAACACAGTTTCATCACACACAAATATTACCTTCCACAATACACTAGAACACAATCCAGCCAAGTTTTTTGACATTTTAGAACAAGGGTGGCCTTTCGCCATTTCATCAATATCCAACATTTTCCTCATCTCCATCTGAGACCTCATCAGAATGTCCTTTACTGTCCGTATTTCTAATAACATTCTGTTCAGGATTTTTCGGGTATTCTCTAAGAAGATTGACGCTTTCCTCTTCTTCTAAGGTCTCACCATACTCACACTTAATAGTCCACTTATGGCAATGTAGCCTTTTTCCATCAGGCAAGCCAAAACTCTTACAGCTTCTACCCATTACCCAGTTCCAAAGAACACAGGATCTTTACCTTAAGCAAATATTTCCTGTCTGATATTCAATTTACCGGAACTTCTTCAACCATGTATGAGAGTCTCCATTTCTCTATATGTTGTCAGATGTTAATATTCGCCAATCTGGTATATAAAATTATATCTAATTGTTTATTAATACTTCCTTGACTATAATTATATTTTAACATTACTTTATAAATTTATATTCAATTTATTTTATATTCTCTGAATATGCTGAAATACTCTCCCAAGTTTCTGCATGTCCTGCTCATTCTTATTTTGCAAGGTCTTAGCACAAATGACATTGCTTTAGAGAGGCCATCACAAATCATCCTATATGTGCCTTCTAATTATTTTTTGCTCATCTCCTTGAAAATGTCTTTCGTAACACTGATTGCAACCGTGCTGTCTTGCCTAATTATTTGTTATTAGTTTACTGCCTCTCTTTCTCAAATTCCAAATCAATGTGCTCTATGTGGACACATATTATAGCTCTCTTTTTATGCTGTACCCAGTGTCAAAAAGGACCTCACACATAGTATATATTAAATAAGTCCTTGTTGCAAAAGTAAGCTAATTAATCATAAAAAATTATGTGCCAACTGTAGAAAATTTACACCAGAATATAATTTTCATGAAAGGAGAAAGTTTGTTCTATTAATTATTGACCTAAAACAGTGCCCGTAATTTAAATATATTTAATAAATATTTATGGAATTGAACTGTCTTCTGGTTGTTCAAAAGTTGTTTTGGGATAGCTGCTGTTTAAATCTAAATAATATATAGTTGAAATTGCTAAAGAAAATATAAATAGGAAGAATATTATTTTCCAATTAAAATAAACATCCAGTGTTGTATTACAATACACACATGCACACACACACACACACACACACACACACATACACACACTTTATCTCAGCTTGTCTCAGCAAACATATCATTTGAGGGCTAATCTCATTCATGGTAAAAATTTTCCTTTAAACAAGAAAAAATTAGGAAATTAAATGTAAAGTCAATATTAACATGCTAAATCTGTTTGGATGGACAACTGAATGAGATTTGAAGGATCATCTTTACAGCCCTCCTAATCATTATAAAATAACTCAGTGATGTTAGCAAGCACATGAAATAGCTCACAAATGAGTTGACACTTTGCAGGTAGCAATTATTGCCTTAGGTAGGAAGTTTAAATGTTTGCTTTCCTTTTATGCATCATGAAAGGGGCAAGGTCTTCCTATAAGTAAAAAAGATAATGATGTTTACAGAAAGATTATAAAGAGCCATATTTCTTTGACAAACTCCCTGAAATCCTAGCTAAACATCAAAACACTCTTCTACAAAGCATATCAGAATAATATGTGATCTGAAAATGGAGGGAGTTGCACTACAAAATCTCTAGTGCTAGTACAGATTTTTCAAATATTACTCATCCTTCCTTTTTTTTTTTTTTTTGAGAAGATACATTAGAACAAAGAAGGCTGATTATATTCCTTCCTGTAGGCAAAGAAGAGAAGTTGATCAAACTGCTGAACATTATTTATTTATGTTGGCTCGCATATATAAATATCAGTTTCTTATTGTTGAGCTCGGTCCATATATTTCACAGTTGTATACTTTCGACTATACCAACAACTTGGCTATAACTAACACAGGCACAGGCATTGCTATAGAGGATCTTTTTTGTTAATTAGAAAATAGACTTGTGAAAAAAATTAATTCAGCTCTTCTTACCCAGGCTAGGAATCTGGCTTAACTCAGCTCTTTATCATGCATTTCAAATTCTCCCAGGACAGCAAAATATCCTAGGGATGACCTCACACTGATGTCAGGGACACAAAATTACAAATGGAAACCTACACACAAATAATCTCCTAAACCTAAGCTTAGAACTGACGTTTTTTTCTGTTTCAGTCTCTTGATAAAGTACACACACATAGAGCTAAGAAGTGAAGTAGGTCACTCTGCTCATGGTGGGAGGACACTGTCATAAACTAGGCAAAAGTTATGGATATTGACCAGAGAAAGATGAAAGATGGGTGCTTTGACCACTTTTTTTTGTAACTCCTTTCCAGCAATGTGAATCTTGTTTTACGTTAGCATAGATTAGGTTAGACAGAACATTTCAGAGAATTTAGGTCTTTTAACTGTCAGATGCATGGGTCTGGACACCTACATTATGGTAATACTTACATTAGAAATATAATAGATTATATTAGAGACAAATTTTTCAATTTCGGTTACTGTTAATTTTGCTGATTATAAATCCTATCTTCAGAGTCATATGATTAAGATGTAGATTAGTAAATAGTTGGTAAAAATATAATAATATAATTTACCATTAGTGCAAAGAAGTTTCAGGTTAAAGATTAAATCCATAAGTAATTGGTTTAATAAACTGCTTTAAAGACAATATGCTCACAGTCTTTCCTTAACTGGAATTAATTATGTGTAATTTCATAATCTTATTTATTTCTAGGAAAAACATGTGGCATGAGACTCTGAGATGTGCATAATTTTCTGTATCTTTACATTTTTACAATTATCTCCAACAGTTTTAATATCTCTTAGTAAATTGAAGTTCTATTTGGCAGATACTCCAGAATTAAAATTTCTGATTTAAAGAGTATGACGTATGCTAACTCCTATATTAGGTAGTCATCAATACAGGCTTAACCTAAAACCTCTCTTAAATATTAAAAGACAAATGATTTTAATTAATACATTATCTAATGTGTTTGTAGAAAACAAAATATCTCTCCCCAATTAAGTAAGTGTCTTTGATTTGAAATTCTAATTAACACTGCTATGGCAGGAGGTTTAGTCATAAAGTCTGCATAATTTCTGAAATCATAAAGGGAAAGAGAGCCATATAGACATTTACGCAAAAACTTGAAAAGTGCATTCCCAGAAATATATATACTATAGTACTCTTTTCCAGGGAAACTCAGAATTCTAACTTTGCCTTATATTTAGTTTTCTTTCAACATAGTGAAAAGCTATTATTTTTTCCTTTGACTAATGCAGAAATTGAGGCAGGGAATTAAAGTAAGTGAATGAGATCAAGTATCAATGCAATATTATGTATGTATTAATGAAGTCCTTTTTTAGCTTACATAAAAGGAATCTAATGTATGGATTAAAATTAGTAATATAATGAGCCAGTCAATGTGTGATTGGAGCCAGGAAATTATGAGTGCTCTTGCTTTGAAACTGCCTATGGGATGCTGAACAAAGGGTGGGAAAGAAAACTAACTTTCTAGTAAAAATATTTGTAATTGTGGATAAGCAAATTAAATGTCCCTGTGAAACCATTTTTAATCCTCAAACAATATCGCCAGGTAGGTATGTTTATAGCTAGTTATAGAAAAGGACATTGATAACACAATAAAATGATCACTATATTTTTTCTCTTTTTATTTTTAATTATTGTTAGTGCATGATAGCTGTATGTCTTTACAGGGTACATGTGATATTTTGATAGAGGCATACAATGTGAATTTATCAAATCAGCATAATTGGGGTATCAATCACCTCAGGCCTTTAATATTTCTTTGACTTTTTATTGGATTATTCAGGTTTTGGATTTCTTCCAGGTTCAATTTTGGTAGGTTGTATGTGTCTAGAAATTTATCCATTTTTTCTAGATTTTCCAATTTGTTGGCATATATTTGCTCATAGTAGTCGCTAATGATCCTTTGAATTTCTAGAATGTCAGTTGTAGTGTCTCCTTTTCCATCTCTAATTTTATTTGTTCTTTTCTCTTTTTCTCTTAGTCTGACTACAGGTGTGTCTATTTGGTTTATCTTTACAAAAGCCCATTTATTTGTTTTATTGACTTTTTGTATCTTTTTGGTTTCTATTTCATTTATTTCTACTATGTTCTTTATTATTTCTTTTCTTCTACTAATTTTGTATTTGTTTTGTTCTTATTTTTCTAGTGTTTTTGAGATACACCATTAGGTTGTTTTTTTGAAGCTTTCTACTTTTTTGATGTAGGCATTTATTGCTATAAACTTTCCTTTTGTTACTGCTTTTACTATATCCCACGTGTTTTGATATGTTCTGTTTTCATTCATCTATTCTGAGAGAAATTTTTAAACTTATTTCTTAATCTCTTTTTTGACCCACTGATCATTCAGGAACCCATTGTTTAATTTCCATGTGTTTGTATAGTTTCCAATGTTCCTCTTGTTATGATTTCTAGTTTTATTCCACTGTGTTCAGAGAAAATTCTTGGTATGATTTCAACTTTTTGAATTTTTTTAGACTTGTTTTGTGGCCTAACATATGGTCAATCCTTGGGAATGGTCTATCAGCTGAAAAGAAGAATATGTATTTTGCAGCTGCTGGATGAAACATTCTGTAAATATCTATTAGGTCCATTTGGTCTATAGTGCAGATTAAGTCCAATGTTTCCTTGTTGATTTTCTGTCTGGATGATCTGTCTGATGGTGAAAGTGGAGTTTTGAGATCTCAAAACATTATCGTATTTGGGGTCTATCTCTCTCTTTAGCTCTGATAATATTTGCTTTATATATCTGGGTGTTGGCCATTTATATATTTATAATTTTATATCCTCTTACTGAATTGAATCTTTTATCACTTTATAAGGACTTTCTTTGTCTCTTTTTACAGTTTTTGTCTTCAAATCTATTTTATCTGATAGAAACATAGCTACTGCTGCTCATTTTGGTTTTTATTTGCATTTCCATTTTTCTACCCCTTAAATTTTAGTCTGCATATGTATTTATAAGTGAAGTGTGTTTCTTGTAGAGAACATATGGTTGGGTCTTGGTTTTTTTAAATCTATTCAGACACTGTATGTCTTTGATTGGAAAGTTTAGTCCATTCATATTCAATGTTATTATTGATAGGTAAGAACTTACTAGTGACATGTTGTTGTTTGATTTCTGGTTGTTGTGTGGTCCTCTTCTTTCCTGCTTTCTTCCTGTCTTCCTTTGTTAAAAGTGATTTTCTCTGGTAGTGTGTTTTAATTTCTTGCTTTTTGTTTTTTGTGTATCTGTTATAGGTTTTTGAGTAAAGGTTGCCATGAGCCTTGCAGAAAGTTTTTTATAGCTAATTATTTTGAACATATGACAACTCTGCTTATAAACTAACCAAAAAATAAGTAAAGAGAAATCTAAGAGAAATTCTATCCTTTAACTCCATCCCCCCAACTTTTTAATTTCTTATTGTTTCCATCCATACCTTTTTATACTATCTATCTACCAAAAAGTTGTTGTATTTTTGATAGGTTTGACATTTATTCATCCTACTCAACATATAAAAGGTTTATACTTTGCAATTATAGTAATAGAGTATTTCATATTTGTGTTCTTACTGTTAGCAATGTGTTGTCTACATTCAGACAATTTCTTATCATTCATTAATGTCCTTTTCTTTAAGATTAAAAAAATCTGTTTAGCATTTCTTGTAGGACAGGTCTGGTATTAATGAAATCTCACAGCTTCTGTTTGTCTGGGAAAGTCTTTATTTCTCATTAATGTTTGAAAGATATTTGTGCAGAGTATAGTATTCTAAGTTTAAGGTAAACTGAAGAAGACACTCCCTCCACTGCACTGCCTGGAATTAGGGGAGGGGTGACATACGCTTGGCTGCTGCTGCTGGTACCTCATTGGATCACATGTACCCCAAGTCCACTGGCTCTGACCTAGCATGGCCACAGGAGTTTCCCAAGGACTGCAGCATTTGTGGCTCAATTACCTTATAAATTTAGTCCAGATTCCAGGCTTCTTTTTGCCAGCCAGTAATGGGGTTAGCTGGAACTTAGATTTGGGGTCAGGGAATTTCCATCAGGCCAGGCTGGTCTAAATGCTCCCTCCTTGGGCACCAGCAGAATTCTGCACTGTGCTGTATTTCCTTGTGTCAGGGTGGTCCTGAGTTTCAGTGAAAAATCTCACAATCCCTTCACTCTCCCTCACCTGGTTACACAGATTCCCTCTCCACTTGGCCTGCTGGTAAGGCACTGCTGGGGACTAGAAGATGGGAGGCATAAGCAATGCAAGATCATCTTTTCTCTCCTCTTCAGTGCCTCCTTGCATAATGTATTATGGAAGAGACAATCTTACTTAATATATTAGGTCTGGGGTCTGGTTCATTCTGGTTCATTCACTTGGGTTTTGGTTCTTTTGAAGGGTCTTGCTTATGTGGATAGTTGTTGAGTTTGGTGTTCATGTGGAGG